>CAWUFW010002083.1:850000-862500 GCA_963921515.1 Calotriton arnoldi | reverse complement strand
CCCGGAGGATTCAGCACGGTGGGAAGGTCCGTGGCCTGAGAGTTCTGGATCCCCTCCGCGGGACCGGCGCCCGGGCCCTACCCAGACCCCGCAGGGCGCATTCTCTCCACGGTGGTGCGCCGCGACCAGCTCCGGGTCAGCTGGGAAGGCTTTGGGGTGGCAGGTGGCCCTCCGCTCCGGCAGAGGGTGTTATAGCCATCCTGGCAGCAGCTTCGCCATGTCCTTGGGGCAGAGGGAGATTGACCGCCTCCGTGCCCTCCACCGGGCACCCGCTCCCGGCAGCCCCTCGGGGCGCACCGGGGCAGGGAAGGGGAACGGAGCACCCTGCTCCCAGCACGACTGTCGACTGGGGCGGACTGTGCTCAGTGCGCCCCGACCGCATCGTGCCGCGGGGCGGGGAGGCCCACGCCGGGTGCCAAGGGTCTGCGGTGATGTTGGTTACCCACCTGACCTGTCTTGAAACGCAGACCAAGGAGTCTAACATGTGCGCGAGTCAGCGGGCCGAGCAAAACCCTGTGGTGCAATGAAGGTGAGGGCCGGCATGCGCCGGCTGAGGTGGGATCCCGCCACGCTTCCAGCGGCGGGCGCACCACCGGCCCGTCTCGCCCGCTCTGTTAGGGAGGTGGAGCAAGAGCATGCTTGATAGGACCCGAAAGATGGTGAACTAGGCCTGGGCGGGGCAAAGCCAGAGGTAACTCTGGTGGAGGTCCATAGCGGTCCTGACGTGCAAATCGGTCGTCCGACCTGGTTATATGGGCAAAAGACTAATCAAACCATCTAGTAGCTGGTTCCCTCTGAAGTTTCCCTCAGGATAGCTGGCGCTCGGAGCCCCCAGTTTTTATGATTAGAGGTCTTGGGGCCGAAACGATCTCAACCTATTCTCAAACTTTAAATGGGTAAGAAGCCCGGCTCGCTGGTGGGGAGCCGGGCATGGAATGCGAGTGCCTAGTGGGCCCCTTTGCTAAGCAGAACTGGCACTGCAGGATGAAACGAACGCCGGGTTAAGGCGCCCGATGCCGACGCGCATCAGACCCCAGAAAAGGTGTTGGTTGATATAGACAGCAGGACGGTGGCCATGGAAGTCAGAATCCACTAAGGAGTGTGTAACAACTCACCTGCCAAATCAACTAGCCCTGAAAATGGATGGCGCTGGACGTCGGGCCCATACCCGCCTGTCGCCGGCGCTGAGAGCCGCAGGGGCTAAGCCGCGATGAGAAGGAGGGCCGCTGTGGTGCGCACGGAAGCCCGGGGCGAGGGCCCGGGTGGAGCTGCCGCAGGTGCAGATCTTGGTGGTAGTAGCAAATATTCATACGAGAACTTTGAAGGCAGAAGTGGAGAAGGGTTCCATGTGAACAGCAGTTGAACATGGAAGGGACGGGCGATGGCCTCCGTTGCCCTCGGCCGATCGATAGGGAGTCGGGTTCAGATCCCCGAACCCGGAGTGGCAGAGACGGGCGCCCTCGAGGCGTCCAGTGCGGTAACGCAAACTATCCCGGAGAAGCCGGCGGGAGCCCTGGGGAGAGTTCTCTTTTCTTTGTGAAGGGCAGGGTGCCCTGGAATGGGTTTGCCCCGAGAGAGGGGCCCGAGCGTTGCAGTTCCGGTGGCGTCCGTTGAGCTCTCGTTGGTCCTTGAAAATCCGGGGGAGATGGTGTAAATCGTACCCGCAGCAGGTCTCCAAGGTCTCCAAGGTGAACAGCCTCTGGCATGTTGGAACAATGTAGGTAAGGGAAGTCGGCAAGTCAGATCCGTAACTTCGGGATAAGGATTGGCTGTAAGGGCTGGGTCAGTCGGTATGGGGCGCGACGCGAGGCTGGGCGTGCGCCACGGCTGGATGAGGCACCTCCCTCCGGGGTGGCCGCGACTCTGGATGTGAGCCGTGCCCTTCCTGTGGATCGCACCAGCTGCCGTGGTCGCCTCTCCCTGTGCCCCCTCCCCAGGGGAGAAGGGCTGGCATTCTGCCTCGGCCGGCACCTAGCAGCTGATTTAGAACTGGTGCGGACCAGGGGAATCCGACTGTTTAATTAAAACAAAGCATCGCGAAGGCCCGAGGCGGGTGTTTACACGATGTGATTTCTGCCCAGTGCTCTGGATGTCAAAGTGAAGAACTTCAATGAAGCGTAGGTAAACGGCGGGAGTAAATATGACTCTCTTAAGGTAGCCAAGTGCCTCGTCATCTAATTAGTGACACGCATGAATGGATGAACGAGATTCCCACTGTCCCTACTGTGAGAAAGTGCCATCTTTCTTACATGGTATGCCCTCACTTTTTGCTGAATGGGTGATGTACTTTGACTGAGTGTGCCCTGGGCTCCTGCCAACCAGGTACCCAGGGCCTGTGTTCCTTCCCTAAAATTGCATTGATACCTACACCCAATTGACATCCCTGGCCACAGGTCAGCCCCTGGTAAATGGTACCATGGGTACCCAGGGCACTGTGACCAGGGAAGGCCCCTAAGGGCTGCAGCACTTGTTGTGCCACCCTTAGGGACCCTGCACCTTTACACACACACACTGCCTTTGCAGGCTGCGTGTCTTGGTGCAGAACAAAAGTGAAGAGTCGACATGGCTCACATCCCTGTGTGCCATGCCTAGAAGCCACTGCCCTGGCCTAGGTCAGCCACCCCTCTAGCTGGGTGCACTATGCCAGTGGTGAGGGCATACAGGCATGAGCCCTGTGCCCCTACAGTGCCCAAGTCCATTCTTGGGCATTGTAAGTGCAGTGCTGCCATTAAGAGTATATGGTGCTGGGAGTCTGTCATTACGAACTCCACAGCACCATAATGGCCCCACTGAAGACTAAGAAGTTTGGTATCAAACTTCTCAGCACATTAAACCCCCACTGATGCCAGTGCGAGATTTAATGTAAAACGCACTCCAGAGGGCATCTTAGAGATGCCCCCTGAAACCAACCCGACCTCCAGTGTCCGAGCTGAGTGGCTGCCCAGGCTGCCACCACCAGACATGTTTCTGGACCCCTGGGTCGAGAGCCTCTGCTCTCAGGGGCCTGAAACAATGCACATCCTGGGGCGAGGTGCCAAAGCCTCCTCCCCCAGGATGGGCAGGGGGAGCTTCAAAGGCCTGCCGCCTTTTGAGCTTCCCCAGACCATTTGCTGCTTCCAGCAAACTGGTCCCCACTGGTTCTACCCCCACTCCTGGCGGGAGAACCGGCGGGAAAACCAGAGGCAGGAAATGGGTTGTGCCCACCTCTGCCAACTCCACCCCTAAGGTGGGGGAGGCGAGGTGAAGCACAAACTCGAGTCCCCGCCATCTTGAGGATGGGGGGACCTGGCCAACCAGGGACAGGCTCCTGCCCCCCTCCCACTGGAGAGGAACAGAATAGGGGGTGTACCCACCCCAGGGAAGGGACCCATTGGTCCCTGCCCTTACCTACCTGTAACCACCCCTAAATTTAGTATTTAGGGGCTCCCTGAACCTTCCTTCCTCAGTTCCCAAATGCGAAAACAAGAAGAGAAGACGAAGCAAGAAGACCAGCCGTGCAGCTGCTAAAAAGGAGGCGACAACAACTGACTTGGCCCCAGCCCTACCGGCCTGTCGACCTCTGAACCTGCTCCTGCGGACTCCCGGCCTCAGCAACCTCACAAACCCCGGAGGACCTGACTTCTGTGCTACAGCCTTCGACCCAGGGACTCCCACGAGCAGTGGTACTGCTCAAAAGAAACCCTACCAAAGACCCGGCCCTGGCACGGAGCCGCGAAACCTGCACACTCTGCACCCGCCGAGTCCAGCCTGTGCCTGAGTGACCAAAGACCTCGAGGACGTCCCCCGGCGATTCTGACCTGGAATCCAGTGGCCAAGGACCCTCCTCGACGACCCAGACGACGCCTGCAGCCCCAGGACAAGGGACCCCTCCAACCGCGACCAGCAGGGGGTAAGATTTCCCGACCTCAAAAGACACCCCTGCACCCGGCGCCCCACGGCCCCCTGTGCCCAACTCCTGGGTGTCTACCTATCCTCCAAGACCCCAACTTACCTCCTGAAGTGTTGGTCGTCCCTGAAGAATCACCGTCCCCGAGCCTGCAGCCTTTCTTCACCTTTCACGACCTCCATTGTTTAACATTGAGCGCCCGACGGCTCAAAAGCACCCTGCACCCAGCCGCCCGAGAGCCCCTGGAAGTGCAACCTCTATCCTAACCTACTTCCCCACTTGCCCTGAGCAAGTGACCAGGAGCCCTGCTCCCACAGTCGCGTGGCCTGCTTGCCAGCAGCCACCAACCCGGGGCCCCCGCCTGCCATAGGATAACATTGGGCCTTCTCACTCTGCACCCGGCCGCCCCTGTGCCGCTGAGGGTGTAAAAACTGTACTTGCCTGATCCTGGGGGACCCCTGAGTCTATACCCAGAACCTTAACTCTGCCAGTCAAGTACTTACCCGAAATCCGATAACTCCCTTTTCTTCCATAGGGTTCCATTGACTGGTTTTCTGCGAAATTTCTTCTAAGTGTGGAGTTCTGAAACTTTAGAATATTCACCAAAAATCAACCGAGTCACGAAAACGAAAATACTCACCTAGTATTAGAAGGGGCCTCAGTGCTGGACCCGAGTGCCCAACACTGGCCCTAAAAGTAATCGCAACGTTACTTACCGCTAACTCACTTTTCTTCCATAGGGATCCATTGACTGGTTTTCTGTGAAATTTCTTCTAAGTGTCGATTTCTGTATTTTACAAATATTCTTTAAAAATCGTACAAACTACAAAAACGTAATTACTTACCTGTTTTAAGTAAATGTCCCAGTGCTGAACCTAGGAGTCCAGCACTGGATTACAAAAGTAACGTAAACATACTTTGCTTGCACACTGTATTTCCTTCCATAGGATAACATTGGTAATTTTACCCAGAAAAGTTTCTAAGTGTCAGCTTTTGAAATACAGTAATATTCTTCAAAAATCACTACAATAACCAAAACGCTTTTTCTTACCTGTTTACAGGAAGTGTCCCAGGACTGAATCCAGGATCCAGTCCTGTGGTTAGAAAAGTGCTCTGCAAAGTAATCAATTGCATTTAACCAAAACTTTCCATTGAGCTCAATGTTGCATTGTGTTTGAAATTGTGTTGCCTCTTGCAACAACTGTGACTACAGTCATCAAAAAGTCTATTGCCTATTTGCAAAGTGTTTGAACAAAGCATCTCATTCTGAGAAAGTATATTTTGATACCTATTGTTGGTTCTAAAATAAAACAAGCATATATTTTTTTATATACAAACCATTGGCCTAGAGTTCAGTTCTTGAGTGTGTGGCTTCATTTGCTGACTGAGTGTGTACAACAAATGCTTTACACTGTCCTCTGATACTGCCTTACTGCTCGACCAAGCTACCACTTTGGAGAGTAAGGTTATATCTAACTTTAGCCTCTGTCAACCCTCTGGGGACTGTGGACTCTGTACACCCTGAACCTTACTTGGGTACAGTATATACAGAGCCACTTTCCTACATTGGTGGATCAGCGGTGGGATACAAACTTGCATTTGTTGGACTACTTGGTTACCATCTGATCACACGACAGAACTCTTAAATTGCCTTTAGAATTCTGATTTTTTTTTTATTGGCATTTTTTTTTTAACCAAATTACTATAAGTCTTGTTAGGGCCTTGCTTAAGTCCCTGTAGCATCTTAGAAAATAAAAAGTCACTATAGCCAAGGTTAGAGGGGTTAGAACCTTTTTTTTAAAAAAATGTCTCAAGACAAGAACCCAGCTATTAGTGAAGATAATAATGACATACAGGAACTGTTTGAGGAGCTCGACCTCACCCCTTATCTTCATTTGTCTTTCAAAGAGATAAGGTCCTTATGCAAACTTAGATATACCAATGGGCCAGCATCCAACCAAACAAGGGCTCCAGGAGCTCCTGGCTGAGTATGCTAAAGCCCACCCCTCTGAGCATGGTGATGACCCAACAGAGGAGGAAAGGAATGAGGAGGATGCGGATGGTAACCCACCTCCATCACTTCCTAGGAAGATAGGGTCCCTGCACCCTTAACTCCAAGAATAGACCTCTGGGGACCTAGGGGCCACCTAGGTGGTCCAGGTCCCAGAGAGGACACTGAGGATAGCCTCAGTGAGGAGGACAACTTGTTAGCAAGGTTGGCCAAAAGACTGGACCTAGAGACCAGACTCCTGGCTCTAGAGAAGGAAAGACAGGAGATGGGTTTAGCACCCATCAATGGTGGCAGCAATACTAAAAATAAGGATAGGGAGGAAACTTCTGAACCTAAAATCCCCAAAGGGATTGTCCCTAAGTTTGAGGAAGGTGATGACATCACCAAATGGTTCACAGCCTTTGAGAGGGCTTGTGAAATAAGAAGAGTAAAGAAACCTCTGTGGGGGGCACTCCTGTGGGAACTGTTCTCTGGTAACTGCAGAGACAGGCTTCTGACCCTCTCTGGGCCAGATGCAGGGTCCTATGACCTCATGAAGAGTACTCTGATTGAGGGATTTGGGCTCACTACTGAGGAGTATAGAATTAGATTCAGGGTGGCTCACAAAACCCAGACCCAGTCCTGGATTGACTTCGTGGACTACTCAGTAAAGACACTGGATGGCTGGTTAGCTGGACATAATGTGCATGATTTTTCTGGACTTTACAATTTGTTTATGAAGGAACACATACTAAGTAATTGCACAAATGAAAAGTTGCATCAGCATTTGGTAGACCTAGGTCTAATTTCTTCCCAAGAATTGGGGAAGAAGGCAGACCACTGGGTCAAGACTAGGGTGACAAGGACAACCACTGGGGGTGACCAAAAGAAGGTGGTCACCAAACCTCCCCAGGGGAAAGGTGGTGAGAATCCCCAGGATAAAAAGTCTGAGTCTTCCAAAGGGCCCCAAAAACCTGTTCAGGGGGTGGGTCCCAAACTACTCCCTATGTGCCTCAACCCTATAGGGGGAAGAACTTTGATCCCTTGAAGGCCTGGTGTAATAACTGTAAGAAGTTAGGACACCTCACTGTAGACAAAACTTGCCCCCACAACAAAGCCCCTAAGGCACCCAGTACAGCTACTCCTGGGGCAGCAAGTTTACAGATGGGATCAGAAGTGTACCCTGAGCAAATCTGGGAACACACTGAGGCAAGTCTGGTCTCCCTAGGGGAAGTGGAATTTGCCACTGTAGCTGTGTGGCCACCCAACTTAAAGAAGTATTTGCAATACCCCTGGGTGAATGGAACTAGAGTAGAGGCTCTGAGGGATACAGGTGCCAGTGTCACTATGGTGAGAGACACACTGGTTTCCCCTGAGCAATACTTGATTGGGAAAACTTACCCAGTCACCAATGCTGACAGTGTCACCACTAGTCATCCCATGGCCATGGTGACATTAGGCTGGGGGGTTACTGGCCTGAAGCAGGTAGTGGTCTCTCCGAAGTTACCAGCTGCATGTCTGCTAGGAAATGATCTGGAAACCTCAGCCTGGGCAGAGGTGGAGCTAAAGGCCCATGCAGCCATGCTGGGCATCCCTGAATTGGTGTGTGTAAAAACAAGAGCACAGAGCAAAAGGCAGGGTGAAGAAATAGTGTTGGAGCCTGAAATGATGGCCCAGCCTACCAAGAGAAAAGGAAAGAAGACTGGGGGACCAGCTTCTACACAGACACAAGAGCAGGACCCCTCTCCTCAGGGAGAGAACCTGGAAGCCCCAGAGGGAACTGAGCCCCTAGAGCTTGACCCTTACCAGGTTGAACTCTTGGGCCCAGGGGGACCCTCTAGGGAAGAGCTGTGCCAGGGACAGCAAGACTGTCCCACTCTTGAAAGCCTGAGGCAGCAAGCTGTTTCAGAAGCCAAGGGAGATGTCGGTGGTACCCACAGAGTCTATTGGGAAGAGGGATTACTGTACACTGAGGCAAAAGACCCCAACCCTGGAACCACCAGGAGAGTGGTAGTGCCCCAGAAGTACAGGGAGTTCCTCCTAACTTTGGCTCATGACATCCCCTAGCTGGACATCTGGGCCAAACCAAAACTTGGGAAAGGCTAGTTAGCCACTTTTACTGGCCCCAGATGCACCAAAAGGTGAAGGAGTTTGTCAGCTGCTGTGTTACCTGTCAAGCCAGTGGCAAGACAGGTGGCCATCCAAAGGCCCCCTGATACCACTACCTGTGGTGGGGGTTCCCTTTGAAAGGGTAGGTGTGGACATAGTGGGTCCACTGGAACCTCCCACAGCCTCAGGGAACAAATTCATACTGGTGGTAGTGGATCATGCCACTAGGTATCCTGAGGCTATTCCCCTTAGGACTACTACAGCTCCTGCAGTAGCCAAAGCCCTCATTGGTGTCTTCACCAGGGTAGGGTTTCCTAAGGAGGTGGTTTCAGACAGAGGTTCCAACTTCATGTCTGCTTACCTGACCCACATGTGGAAGGAGTGTGGGGTGCAGTACAAGTTTACTACACCCTACCATCCACAAACCAATGGCCTTGTTGAGAGGTTCAACAAGACATTGAAAGGCATGATCATGGGGCTCCCTGAAAAACTCAAAAGGAGATGGGATGTCCTACTACCATGCCTGCTTTTCGCTTACAGAGAAGTGCCACAGAAGGGGTAGGTTTCTCACCCTTTGAACTTCTGTTTGGCCATCCTGTGAGGGGACCACTCTGTCTTGTAAAGGAGGGCTGGGAGAGACCTCTCCAAGAACCCAAACAAGATATAGTGGACTATGTGCTTGGCCTAAGGTCCAGAATGGCTGAGTACATGGAGAAGGCATCCAAGAACCTTGAGGCCAGCCAGGAGCTTCAGAAGCACTGGTATGACCAAAAAGCTGCACTGGTTGAATTCCAACCTGGGCAACAGGTATGGGTTTTGGAGCCAGTGGCACCAAGGGCCCTCCAGGACAGATGGAGTGGCCCTTACCCTATCCTAGAGAAAAAGAGTGAGGTCACCTACCTGGTTGACCTGGGCACCAGCAGGACACCCAAAAGGGTTATCCATGTGAACCGCCTAAAACTCTACAATGACAGGGCTGACATCACCATGCTGATGGTGACAGATGAGGAACAGGAAGCTGAGAGTGAACCTCTCCTGATCTCCTCTCCCACAGCCCAAAAGATGGGTCAGTAGATGGAGTTGTCTTTTCAGACACCCTCACTGCCCAACAGCAGACTGACTGCAAGCAAGTCTTGCAGCAGTATGCTGGGCTCTTTTCCTTGACCCCTGGTCTGACAAACTGGTGTACCCATGATGTGGACACTGGTGACAGTGCACCTGTCAAAAACAAGATCTATCGTCAGTCAGACCAAGTTAAGGAAAGCATCAGAGCTGAAGTCAGCAAGATGCTGGAGCTAGGGGTTATTGAGCCCTCTGAGAGCCCCTGGGCTAGCCCAGTGGTTCTGGTCCCCAAACCTCATCAAAAGGGTGAAAAGAGAGAGATGAGGTTTTGTGTGGACTATAGAGGTCTCAACTCTGTCACCAAGACAGATGCACACCCTATCCCAAGAGCTGATGAACTGATAGACAGATTGGGTGCAGCCAAATACCTGAGTACCTTTGACTTAACTGCAGGGTACTGGCAGATTGGCATGGCCCCAGGAGCCAAAGAGAAAACAGCATTCTCCACACCTGATGGGCATTTTCAGTTCACTGTTATGCCCTTTGGTTTAAAGAATGCCCCTGCCACCTTCCAGAGGTTGGTGAATCAAGTCCTTGCTGGGTTGGAGTCCTTTAGTGCAGCTTATCTTGATGATATTGCTGTCTTCAGTTCCACCTGGCAGGATCACCTGGTCCACCTTGGGAAGGTTTTAAAGGCCCTGCAAACTGCAGGCCTAACTATCAAGGCATCCAAATGCCAGATAGGGCAGGGCACTGTGGTGTACTTGGGCCACCTGGTTGGTGGAGGCCAGGTACAACCCTTACAGCCCAAGATCCAGGCTATCCTGGACTGGGTAGCTCCAACAACTCAGACCCAAGTCAGGGCATTCTTTGGCTTGACTGGGTACTACAGGAGGTTTGTGAAGGGATATGGGTCCATTGTGACCCCCCTCACAGAACTCACCTCCAAGAAGATGCCAAAGAAAGTAAACTGGACAGTCTGTTGCCAAAAGGCTTTTGACACTCTGAAAGAAGCAATGTGCTCAGCACCAATTCTAAAAGCACCAGATTATGCCAAGCAGTTCATTGTGCAGACTGATGCCTCTGAGCTAGGGATAGGAGCGGTCCTATCCCAGACCAATGATGAAGGCCAAGACCAACCTGTTGCTTTTATAAGCAGAAGGCTTCTCCCCAGGGAGCAGCGTTGGAGTGCCATTGAGAGGGAGGCCTTTGCTGTGGTCTGGTCCCTGAAGAAGCTGAGGCCCTACCTGTTTGGGACTCACTTCCTAGTTCAAACTGACCACAGACCTCTCAGGTGGCTAATGCAAATGAAAGGAGAAAACCCAAAACTGTTGAGGTGGTCCATCTCCCTACAGGGAATGGACTTTGAAGTGGAACACAGACCTGGCACTGCCCATGCCAATGCAGATGGCCTTTACAGGTTCTTCCACTTAGACAATGAAGACTCCATAGGGCAAGGTTAGTCTCATCATCTTTTGTTTGGGGGGGGTTGTGTGAGAAAGTGCCATCTTTCTTACATGGTATGCCCCCACTTTTTGCTGAATGGCTGATGTACTTTGACTGAGTGTGCCCTGGGCTCCTGCCAACCAGGTACCCAGGGCCTGTGTTCCTTCCCTAAAATTGCATTGATACCTACACCCAATTGACATCCCTGGCCACAGGTCAGCCCCTGGTAAATGGTACCATGGGTACCCAGAGCACTGTGACCAGGGAAGGCCCCTAAGGGCTGCAGCACTTGTTGTGCCACCCTTAGGGACCCTGCACCTTTACACACACACACTGCCTTTGCAGGCTGCGTGTCTTGGTGCAGAACAAAAGTGAAGAGTCGACATGGCTCACATCCCTGTGTGCCATGCCTACAAGCCACTGCCCTGGCCTAGGTCAGCCACCCCTCTAGCTGGGTGCACTATGCCAGTGGTGAGGGCATACAGGCATGAGCCCTGTGCCCCTACAGTGCCCAAGTCCATTCTTGGGCATTGTAAGTGCAGTGCTGCCATTAAGAGTATATGGTGCTGGGAGTCTGTCATTACGAACTCCACAGCACCATAATGGCCCCACTGAAGACTAAGAAGTTTGGTATCAAACTTCTCAGCACATTAAACCCCCACTGATGCCAGTGCGAGATTTAATGTAAAACGCACTCCAGAGGGCATCTTGGAGATGCCCCCTGAAACCAACCCGACCTCCAGTGTCCGAGCTGAGTGGCTGCCCAGGCTGCCACCACCAGACATGTTTCTGGACCCCTGGGTCGAGAGCCTCTGCTCTCAGGGGCCTGAAACAATGCACATCCTGGGGCGAGGTGCCACAGCCTCCTCCCCCAGGATGGGCAGGGGGAGCTTCAAAGGCCTGCCGCCTTTGGAGCTTCCCCAGACCATTTGCTGCTTCCAGCAAACTGGTCCCCACTGGTTCTACCCCCACTCCTGGCGGGAGAACCGGCGGGAAAACCAGAGGCAGGAAATGGGTTGTGCCCACCTCTGCCAACTCCACCCCTAAGGTGGGGGAGGCGAGGTGAAGCACAAACTAGAGTCCCCGCCATCTTGAGGATGGGGGACCTGGCCAACCAGGGACAGGCTCCTGCCCCCTCCCACTGGAGAGGAACAGAATAGGGGTGTACCCACCCCAGGGAAGGGACCCATTGGTCCCTGCCCTTACCTACCTGTAACCACCCCTAAATTTAGTATTTAGGGGCTCCCTGAACCTTCCTTCCTCAGTTCCCAAATGCGAAAACAAGAAGAGAAGACGAAGCAAGAAGACCAGCCGTGCAGCTGCTAAAAAGGAGGCGACAACAACTGACTTGGCCCCAGCCCTACCGGCCTGTCGACCTCTGAACCTGCTCCTGCGGACTCCCGGCCTCAGCAACCTCACAAACCCCAGAGGACCTGACTTCTGTGCTACAGCCTTCGACCCAGGGACTCCCACGAGCAGTGGTACTGCTCAAAAGAAACCCTACCAAAGACCCGGCCCTGGCACGGAGCCGCGAAACCTGCACACTCTGCACCCGCCGAGTCCAGCCTGTGCCTGAGTGACCAAAGACCTCGAGGACGTCCCCCCGGCGATTCTGACCTGGAATCCAGTGGCCAAGGACCCTCCTCGACGACCCAGACGACGCCTGCAGCCTCAGGACAAGGGACCCCTCCAACCGCGACCAGCAGGGGGTAAGATTTCCCGACCTCAAAGACACCCCTGCACCCGGCGCCCCACGGCCCCCTGTGCCCAACTCCTGGGTGTCTACCTATCCTCCAAGACCCCAACTTACCTCCTGAAGTGTTGGTCGTCCCTGAAGAATCACCGTCCCCGAGCCTGCAGCCTTTCTTCACCTTTCACGACCTCCATTGTTTAACATTGAGCGCCCGACGGCTCAAAGCACCCTGCACCCAGCCGCCCGAGAGCCCCTGGAAGTGCAACCTCTATCCTAACCTACTTCCCCACTTGCCCTGAGCAAGTGACCAGGAG
>CAWUFW010002083.1:837500-845000 GCA_963921515.1 Calotriton arnoldi | reverse complement strand
TGGGACCGGGCCTGGGCCTCGAGCTCCGTCTGGCGGGCCCCGGGGTGCGGGAGCCCCCCAGTCCTGGAAGCCATCCGAGGGTCTGGGCGCTGGGGATGGCGGTTCATCAGGACCCAGGGAGGCTCTCCCTGGCCTGGCTGCGTTCAGAAGTAGGGACCGGGCCAGGGGGCGGGGGTGGCTGGCTAACTCCTCTGCCCACCCCTATGCGGCCCTGTGGTGTGGGAGCCCCTGTCCTGCGGCCTGGCGAGGATCTGGGTGCCCGTGACAGGGTCCGTCGGGCCAGGGGAAGCTCCCCCGACCTGGCTGGGTTCAGAAGCAGGGACCAGGCCAGGTGGGGGGGTGGCTGGCGAACTCCTTTCTGCTGCGTAGTAGGAGTTTTGGTTAGGGGTGGGTAGAGTGTGTGTAGCACCACTACGCGGAGTTCCACGGAGTTATAGAAAAAATCTGTGGAACAGGAGCCCACGTCCTGTGGCCAGCCGAGGGTCCGTGTGCCCGGGCAGGCTCCCAGATCTCCCCGGCCTGGCTGGGTTGAGAAGCAAGGACCGGGCCCGGGTTTTGGGCAGGGCCTGGGATGTGGGAGTCCCCCGTCCTGCAGCCTGCCAAGGGTTTGTCTGCCCAGGACAATGGTCCCTGGTGAAGAGCCCCCGAGCCCTCCAAAGGGCAAGCAGGATCCCTCTGGTGAAGGCTCGGGGCTGGCAGATTGGCGTCCTTCGGGCCCCGCCATCTGGTCTTGCCTTTCCCCTCGGCCATCTAGTCGTGCGCAATGCTTTCCAGTGGGGTGACCAGATGGCCGGACTGCCCTGGAAGTCCCGATGAGGGCTTGTTTGCCGCCCCGATCCCAGCAAGGGCTCCAGGAGGTCTGGCGCCCCGTGCCCTGGGTCCCCTCTGTCACTTGGTGCACACGGGTTACCAAAAAGAAGTGTAGCTTTCCTCCGGATTACTAGGGGCAAGGTATACCGAACCGCCCCCCCGGGCTGGCGGTTCTCAGCCGGGGACCAGATGTGCTAGGCCCGGACAACACCTCCCCACTGCCCGAGGCTCCCTCCTCCGGCCCCCTGCATGGCAAAGTGCCTGGGACAGGCTCCATCGGTCCTGGGCAGTCCTCCCCTGGGTGTCTGGGCCCGAGAGCTCTGGCCTGGTGCTCCCACCCCGGGCTCCGTCCCACGCCCCGGGCCTGGGCGGGCCTTCCCCAGCTTGGATGTGTTCAGGAGCATAGGCCCGGGGCCCTTGGTGGCCCGACGCAGGCCCGTGGAGGCCTCCCCCACGCAGCCTGGCCCTGGACCGCTGGGCGGGCCCAGGGATGGGTTAAGCTCTACCATGGGCCCAGGTCGGAGGTCTGCCGGGGACCCCCATTCTCAGCCCTGGGCCTGAGGCCCAGCTGGGGTCTCTGAGCCCCCCGGGACTCAGAGCCCCAGAGCCCTGCATGGGCAGGCGGGAGCCCTCCGGCAAAGGCTCGGGGCGGGCAGATTGGCGTCCTTCGGGCCCAGTCATCTGGTCGGGCTTTCCCCTCGGCCATCTGGTCTCACACAATGCTTTCCAATGGGGCGACCAGATGTTCGGGCCAGCCTTGAAGTCCTGATGAGGGCTCACCCACCTCCCCGATCCCAGCCAGGGCTCCAGGAGGTCGGGCGCCCCTGTGCCCTGGGTCCCCTCCATCACTCGGTGCGCACAGGTTCCCAGAAAGAGGGGTAGCTTTCCTCCGGATTACTAGCGGCAAGGTGTGACGGAACTCCTCCCGGGCTGGCGGTTCTCAGCCGGGGACCAGATGGGCTGGGACAGGGCACCACCTTCCCCCCTGGCCAGGGCTCTGTCCTCCGGCCTGCCGCGCGGCAAAGTGCCCGGGACAGGCTCCATCGGTCCTGGGCAGTCCTCCCCCGGGCGTCAGGGCCTGAGAGCTCTGGCCGGGTGCTCCTACCCTGAGCTTCGTCCCACACCACGGGCCCGGGCGGGCCTTCCCAAGCTTGGTGGGTTCAGGAGCATACGCCCCGGGGCCCTTGGTGGCCCTATGCAGGCCTCACCCACGCGGCCTGGCCCAGGACCGCTGGGCGTGCCCAGGGATGGGTTAAGCTCTGCCATGGGCCCGGGTCAAAGGTCCACCAGGGACCCCCATTCTCAGCCCCGGGCATGAGGCCCAGCTTGGCAAAGTGCCCGGGACGGGCTCAATCGAGCCCCGGCCGGTCCTCCCTTGGGCATCCAGGCCTGAGAGCTCCTGCAGGCCTCGCCGTGCCTGAGGCCCAGCTGGGGTCTCTGAGCCCACAGGACGCGGAGCCCCCGAGCCCTGCAAGGGCAGGCGGGACCCCTACCACCCAGGCTCAGGGCAGGCAGATGGGTGTCCATCAGTCCTGGCCATCTGGTCGCGCCTTTCCCCCCTCAGCCCTCTGGTCACACGCAATGCTTTCCAGTGGGACGACCAGATGGCCGGGCTGGCCTGGCTGTCCCGATGAGAGCACCTCCGCCTCCCCAATCCCAGCCAGGGCTCCGGGAGGTCGGGCGCGTCCGCACCCTGGGTCCCCTCAGTCACTCGGTGCGCACGGGTTCCCAGAAAGAGGGGCAGCTTTCCTCCAGATTACTAGGGGCAGGGTATGCCGGAACCCCTCTGGGGATGGCGGTTCTCAGCCGGGGACCAGATGGGCTACTCCCCTGTCCAGGGCTCCCTCCTCCGGCCCACTGCATGGCAAAGTGCCCTGGTCAGGCTCCATCAGGCCCCGGCTGGTCCTCCCTTTGGCGTCCAAGCCTGAGAGCTCCTGCGGTCCTCGCCGTGCCTGAGGCCCAGCTGGGGTCTCCGAGGCCCCGGGACGCGGAGCCCCCGAACCCTGCAAGGGCAGGCCTGACCCCTACCGACCAGGCTCGGGGCAGACAGATGGGCGTCTTTCGGTCCCGGCCATCTGGATGCACCTTTCCCCCTCGGCCACCTGGTCGGGCACAATGCTTTCCACTGGGGCGACCAGATGGCCGGGCCGGCCTGGAAGTCCCAATGAGGGCTCGTCCACCTCCCCGATCCCAGCTAGGGCTCCAGGAGGTCGGGTGCGTCCACGCCCTGGGTCCCCTCCGTCACTCAGTGTGCACAGGTTCCCAGAAAGAGGGGTAACTTTCCTCCGGATTACTAGGGGCAGGGTATACTGGAAGCCCTCTGTGGCTGGTGGTTCTCAGCCAGGGACCAGATGGGCTAGGCCTGGGCAGCACCTTCTCCCCTGTCCGGGGCTTCCTCCTCCGGTCCGCCGCGTGGCATAGTGCCCGGGTCAGGCTCCATCGGGCCCCGGCCGGTCCTCCCCTGGGCCTCCGGGCCTGAGAGCTCCTGCGGGCCTCGCCGTGCCTGAGGCCCAGCTGGGGTCTCCGAGCCCCCGGGACGCGGAGGCCCCGAGCCCTGCAAGGGCAGGCGTGACCCCTACCGACCAGGCTCTGAGCGGGCAGATGGGCGTCCTTCGGTCCCAGCCATCTGGACGTGCCTTTTCCCCTCGGCCATCTGGTCGCGCGCAATGCTTTCCAATGGGGCGACCAGATGGCCGGGCCGGCCTGGAAACTCATCCGCCTCCCCAATCCCAGCCAGGGCTCCAGGAGGTCAGGCGCGTCCGCACCCTGGGTCCCTTCTGTCACTCGGTGCGCACGGGTTCCCAGAAAGAGGGGTAGCTTTCCTCTGGATTACATGGGGCAGGGTATGCCGGAACCCCTCTGGGGCTGGCTGTTCTCAGCCAGGGCCAGCTGGGGTCTCCGAGCCCCCGGGAAGCAGAGCCACCAAGCCCTTCAAAGGGCAGGTGGGAGCCCTCCCGCGAAGGCTCGGGGCGGGCAGATTGGCGTCCTTTGGGCCCGGCCATTTGGTCGCGCCTTTCCCCTCGGCCATCTGGTTGCACGCAATGCTTTCCAATGGGGCGACCAGATGGCCGGGCTGCCCTGGAAGTCCTTTGAGGGTTCGTTTGCCTCCCCATGATCCCACCCAAGGCTCCAAGAAGTAGGGCACATTCGCTCCTTGGGTCCCCTCTGTCACCTTGTGTGCACGGATTACAAGAAAGGGGGGTAATTTTTATCCGGATTACTAGGGAGAGGGTCAGTCAGACCTCCGTGAGGTCTGGCGATTCTGAGACGGGGGAAGGCAGCACCTGGGCCCACCTTCTGGGGCCCCCAGGGGCCCAGGTACACGCCTGCCTCTCAGCCCCTTCCCAATGGGCCTTTCCTCTGATACTGCTCGCCCCGGGAGCTGGCAGGGACGTGAAGCCGGCATCCCCTGCGCAGGGGGGCCTGCCAGGGGAGGCCCCGGCTGTACTCCGATTGATTGGGCACTCTCGATCCGTTTAGGGTTTGGACTGCTTGGCCAGACTCGGCTGTTGTTTCAAGCAAAGAGCTTCCACCCTGCATGGACCGTCTGACTCGAGGGCCTGCCACCTGGTGGGAGGCCCTTCACCCTACCCAGCAGAGTAAAGGCCGAGCGGCCCCAGCAGCTCATGGCCCCCAGTGGTCCGACCCAAGCGGAAGGGGTCAGGTGGTGCCAGGCCCTCAGACGCTGCCACCCGGCAGTTCCGTAGGCCCTGCGCGCCTTGCCGTCACCCCTCTTCGCCCAGCACATTTCCGCAGCAGCTCGGAATGACCGCTCCGAGGGGTGCCGCCACTGCCAGGCTCAGGCACCCCTGCGTCTCGCTCAGGCTGCGCCTCGGCCTGCCTCTCCCTTCCAGGGGAGATGGCTGGGCCCGCCAGTGCCCGTGCAACCACACCTCTCCACCCCTCCAGCGAGCCCTCCCACCCAGGTGGGCGGGCTCCTTCCCCAAGCAGGCTCCCGAGAGGGAGGGGTGTGCCAAGGTTGCCGGTCGGGGAGACGGGTACGCGGCCCACCCCGTCAGCAGGTGTGTCTACCTGATTGATCCTGCCAGTAGCATATGCTTGTCTCAAAGATTAAGCCATGCACATGTAAGTACACACGGCCGGTACAGTGAAACTGCGAATGGCTCATTAAATCAGTTAGGCTTCCTTTGATTGCTCCATCTGTTACTTGGATAACTGTGGTAATTCTAGAGCTAATACATGCCGATGAGCGCTGACCTCCCGGGATGTGTGCATTTATCAGACCAAGACCAATCTGGGCTCGCCCGGCCGCTTTGGTGACTCTAGATAACCTCGGGCCGATTGCACGGTCCCGTGATGATACATTTGGATGTCTGCCCTATCAACTTTTGATGGTGCTTTCTGTGCCTACCATGGTGACCACGGGTAACGGGGAATCAGGGTTCGATTCCGGAGAGGGAGCCTGAGAAACGGCTACCACATCCAAGGAAGGCAGCAGGCCCACAAATTACCCACTCCCGACTCGGGGAGGTAGTGACGAAAAATAACAATACAGGACTCTTTCGAAGCCCTGTAATTGGAATGAGTACACTTTAAATCCTTTAACGAGCATCCATTGTAGGGCAAGTCTGGTGCCAGCAGCCGCGGTAATTCCAGCTCCAATAGCGTATGTTCGGGGCTGCCTGGCGACAGATGGCTGACGTGCAGGTGGGGCGACCCTCCCTCGTTGCCAGGTACCCGGTTTGACCTGGTACCGTATGGCCGGGCGGTTTGAAGACTCGCGTGGTCCCTCCTGGTTACCCCAGGAGGGACCGGTGGCGGTGGAGCTGCTGCCCGCTCCCATTGCTATGGGATCCCCCCCTCGCCTGTGGGTGGGCGGGGGGATTCCCAGGGCGAGCGCCTAGTAACGCTTTTTTCTCCCAACGGTGCAGTGTGACTCCCAGAGGGGAAGCCTTGAACGGGGCGCCTGGGCGGTCTTGCCGCGCGGGCGGTGGATGGACAGCGTCGCCTTCCTCCCGCCTCTCCTGCGCCTGCAGGTGGATGAACATTTTTGAAAAGTTGCCTGTGACTCTTGGCGGTGGATCACTCGGCTCGCGCGTCAATGAAGAATGCAGCTAGCTGAGAGAATTAGTGTGAATTGCAGGACACATTGATCATCAACACTTCGAACGCACCTTGCGGCCCCGGATTCCTCCCACGGCTACACCTGTCTGAGCGTCGCTCGATTGTCAATCGCCCTGGGGCTTCCCCGGGACGGGCTGGGGCCATCACAGTGTTAGCTCCACTTCCCTTGGTCCCCCCACAAGGTCAGACCCCCCGATCGCCCGTGGCAGTGTCCCTCACCAGGTCCTGCCGTGGAGGTATGCCGCCGGCGCGCCTAGCCCCGGTTCCCTGCCTCGGTGGGGGTGGGTGTAGGTGACGGGTCTGCCCCGGGGCGCCTGGCTGCGTGCCGCGTGTGGCTGTCTGTGGTGTCCCACCGGCTGCCCACGCACACGTGCTTTGGTGCCCACCTTCACGGCCAGCTTCCCGGGGAGGGCGAACCCCCTCCAGATCCGATCCGGGGAAAGAGGTGCACGCTGTCGGGATGCCAGGCCCCTGCTCCGGCAGGGGCCTGGCCTTCCCCAGTGGCTCTCCCACCGACCGTTCGGCATTTTTTCCGACTACGACCTTAGATCAGACGTGGCGACCCGCTGAATTTAAGCATATTACTAAGCGGAGGAAAATAAACTAACCAGGATTCCCCCAGTAACGGCAAGTGAAGAGGGAAGAGCCCAGCGCCGAATCCCTGCCCGGCGGTGGGCGCGGGAATTGTGGCGTACCGAAGACCAACTCCCCGGCGTCGCTCATGGGGCCCAAGTCCTTCTGATCAAGGCTTAACCCTTGGATGGTGTTAGGCCGGTAGTGGCACCCAGCGCGCCGGGATCGGGTCTTCTCGGAGTCGGGTTGCTTGGGATTGCAGCCCAAAGCAGGTGGTAAACTCCATCTAAGGCTAAATACGGGCGCGAGACCGATAGCCAGCAAGTACCGAAAGGGAAAGTTGAAAAGCACTTTGAAGAGAGAGTTCAAGAGGGCGTGAAACCGTCGAGAGGTAAACGGGTGGGGTCAGTGCAGTCCACCCGGAGGATTCAACACAGCGGGAAGGTCGGTGGCCTGGGAGCTTCCGATCCCTAGCCAGGCCGGGGAGAGCCTCCCCGGGCTCTGGTGGACCCCTGTCCCCAGCGCCCAGTCCCTCGGCTGGCTTGCAGGACGGTGGGGTCTCGCACCCCGGGCCCGCCAGACGGAGCTCAAGCCCCGGGTCCGGTCCCAGCTTCTGAACCCTAGCCAGGCTGGGGAGAGCCTCCCCGGGCCCCTGTGGACCCCGTCCCCAGCGCCCGTACCCTTGGCTGGCTTGCAGGATGGGGGGCTCCTGCACCCCGGGGCCCACCAGTTGGAGCTTAAGCCCCGGGCCAGGTCCCAGCTTCCGAGCCCTACCCAGGCTGGGGAGAGCCTCCCCTGGCCCCGGTGGAACCCCGTCCCCAGCGCCCGGACCCTCGGCTGGCTTGCAGGATGGGGGGCTCCCGCACCCCGGGGCCCACCAGATGGAGCTCAAGCTCAGGGCCTGGTCCCACCTTCCGAGCCCTAGCCAGGCCGGGGAGAGTCTCCCCGGGCGACCCCCCCATCCCCAGCACCCGGACCCTCGGCTGGAACAAAGGAGGGTTAAGCCCAGTCCATGTTCTCTCCCCGCCGGCC
>CAWUFW010002083.1:600000-830000 GCA_963921515.1 Calotriton arnoldi | reverse complement strand
CGGGAGGAACCCGGGGCCGCAAGGCGCGTTCGAAGTGTTGATGATCAATGTGTCCTGCAATTCACACTAATTCTCTCAGCTAGCTGCATTCTTCATTGACGCGCGAGCCGAGTGATCCACCACCAAGAGTCACAGGCAACTTTTCAAAAATGTTCGTCTACCTGCAGGCGCAGGAGAGGTGGGAGGAAGGCGACGCCGTCCGTCCACCGCCTGCGCGGCAAGACTGCCCAGGCGCCCCGTTCAAGGCTTCCCCTCTGGGAGTCACACTGCACCATTGGGGGAAAAAGGTGTTACTAGGCGTGGGGCTTGAGCTCCGTCCGGCGGGCCCTGGGGTGCGAGAGCACCCGTCCTGCAAGCCAGCCGAGGGTCTGGGTGCTGGGGACAGGGGTCCACCGTGGCCCAGGGAGGCTCTCCCCAACCTGGCTAGGGTTCAGAAGCTGGGACCAGGTCTGGGGCTTGAGCTCCATCCGGCAGGCCCCGGGGTGCGGGAGCCCCCTATCCTGCAAGCCAGCCAAGGGTCTGGGCGCTGGGGACGGGGGTCCACCGGGGCCTGGGGAGGCTCTCCCCAGCCTGGCCAGGGTTCAGAAGCTGGGACCGGGCCCGGGGCTTGAGCTTCATCCGGTTGGCCCCGGGGTGGGAGAGCCCCCCGTCCTGCAAGCCAGCCGAGGGTCCGGGCGCTGGGGACGGGGGTCTACCGGGACCTGGAAAGGCTCTCCCCAGCCTGGCTAGGGCTCGGAAGCTGGGACCAGGCCCGGGGCTTGAGCTCCGTCCGGCAGGCCCTGGGGTGCGGAGCCCCCTGTCCTGCAAGCCAGCCGAGGGTCTGGGCACTGGGGACAGGGGTCCACCAGGGCCCGAGGAGGCTCTCCCCAGCCTGGCTTCAGTTCAGAAGCTGGGACCAGGCCCGGGGCTTGAGCTCCATCCGGCGGGCCCCGGGGTGCGGGAGCCCCCGTCCTGCAAGCCAGCCAAGGGTCCGGGCGCTGGGGACGGGGGTCCACCGGCCCCCCGGGAGGCTCTCCCCAGCCTGGCTACGGTTGGGAAGCTGGGACCGGGCCCGGGGCTTGAGCTCCGTCCGGCGGGCCCCGGGGTGCGGGAGCCCCCCTATCGTGCAAGTCAGCCGAGGGTCCGGGCACTGGGGACGGGGTTCCACCGGGCCCGGGGAGGCACTCCCCAGCCTGGCTAGGGCTCGGAAGCTGGGCCCTGGGCTTGAGCTCCATCCGGCGGGCCCCGGGGTGCGGTAGCCCCCCGTCCTGCAAGCCAGCCGAGGGTATCTATCCATCTTAGTATCCCAGATTTCCTGACATGGGGTATCTATGCTGGTGTTCAACCCTTCCTATGAGACTTATTTCTCTTCATCAAGGTGGATAGCCCTACATTGGAACTCCATGTCTGGGGTCCATTTGTTCTTGAAGAAGACTGCCCCAGACACGCTAAGGGTCACCCTGGGACTACAGATAGAAGCGGGAGCGGACGTGTTTGCGCATTGGTGCAGTGGTTTTCCTACTTCCATTAATCTTTTTTCTGGGAAGTCTTGGGGTCAAACAGTGCCTCAACAGCGCATCCTGTCTAGCTCGGTTTGGTTATCGCTAGGCTCAGTGAAGAAGTACAGTGCTGTGGGATTGGTCTCGTATTGACTCCCAGCCACCTCAACTCAATGGAGTTCTACTCTGTTAGGTTGCAGCTTGACTCTAAGCCCACATAGGTACAGGTGGAGAAGACATTTTGCTCTTTTGTGGGCTATCTCTTGGGACAAGTAAAGCCTGCCTATGCACACTTACCAGGCTAATGTCTGGGCGCCTACGACGGTCATATGCTGATACCATGTGCTGTGTAAGAGTGTGCTGTGTAGTGCGTGTAGAATACTAGTGTTGGGTTCAGTCTAATTATAGGTGATATGGGAGAGTGAGGGCCCTATGCAAGTGCTGTGAAATGTCAGGGGAGACTCCATTTCACTAGGCTGGTTTTTGGCAACGGATGGATGCACCCATACCCATAATAAACAGAGAGTGTGCAACTGTACAACAATACATAACTTTTGGAACATTGCAATTCTAGGGGTGGCTTCCAGGTGAGATATCTGTAGTTCTCTGGTGATCGGGGGTTTCTTTACTTTTGTAAAAGTTCAAAAAGTCTGTGGAAAAAGTTTGTGGTCTTTGACTTGTACACTTGGGTCCTGTTGTTTCTGTTGTTGTAAACCAGAGGGGGCTGGAGTCCCCATGTGTTTCTGATGTGGCGGTGTCAGAGTTTGGGCTTATTGCCACCCCAGATGGTCTGTGTAAGGCCTTTTGTGTTAGCTATTCACTAGGCTGAATATGGTGGTGAGCGTGCTTCTGAGTATCCCGCAAGGAGCTGTGATGGACTTTGTATTTGAGGAATTTATAGAGCGCGACAGCTGTCCCGGCCAGGAGGCGTCCCGGCGCTAAACAGCAAATGGGAGACAACAGCGCAAAGGAGAAGCCAAGAGACCTACAGAGCGGGGAATAGAAAAGTTTTAATAGCCTTCCTAAATTCGGAGAGATTACTGAGACCACGAATACATAGAGGCAGTGAGTTCCAAAGAATAGCTGCTCTGTACCGGAAGGAACGACCTCCAGCCCGGGTCCTCCTGACCCGGGGGACCACTAATAAATGTTGGCCCATGGAGCGAAGCTGACGGGAGGGGACATAAAAGGATAACAAATCCGTCAGAATGTTGGGAGAGGGGGCCTTCAAAATTTTAAAAGCTAAACAGAGGGCCTTAAACTCAATCTGTTGCGCTACAGGCAGCCAATGGAGGCGGCGAATTGTATTAGCCACCGAGCAGACTTTACGCAGACCCAGTAGAGATCTTGCTGCAGCGTTCTGAACTCTCTGTAGCCTAAGTACTTCAGCCTTGTTGGCCCCCAGATACAGAGAGGTCGCGTAATCAAGCCTTGATATAATCAAGGCCTGAATGATAATCTGTCTAGTCGGGGCATCAAAGAAGCCCAAAATAGGTTTGAGACCGCGCAGCAAACTAAAACAGGTACCCGCCACCTTCTTTGTTTGGGTCTGGAAATTGAGAGAGGCGTCCATCCAAACCCCCAAGTTCTTCACCGCATGTTTAGGAGGAGGGGGGGTGCCTAAATTCGTGGGCCACCAGTACTCATTCCATAACCCGTGATCCCTACCCACCAGCAACACCTCTGACTTACTAGCATTCAGCTGGAGGCAGTTAGCTGTCATCCACCCGGCAACTGCAGCAAGATCGCCTCGAAACTTCGAGGCGCCGTGCTTAGAGTTGCTCGAGAGGGATACCACCAGCTGCATGTCGTCGGCGTAGGAGACCACAGTCAATCCTCTGCTCTTGGCTAAAACAGCCAAAGGTTGTACATACAAATTGAAGAGCAGAGGGCTCAAAGAAGAGCCCTGTGGTACCCCGTGCTTGATGGGAAAGGTGGGTGAGGTAAAAGGGGGAGCAATCACCTGAAAAGTCCTATCAGACAAAAATGACGCCAGCCACTTCAGAACAAGGCCACCAATGCCAGCCTCTTGCAGACGGCGCAACAGGACAGCATGGGACACAGTGTCGAATGCGGCACTAAGATCCAAAAGGATCAGTGCCGATGTCTGTCCTGCGTCCATAGCTGTCCAGAGATGTTCTGTCACCGCCAAGAGCGCCGACTCAGTGCTATGTCCGGGGCGAAAGCCGTTTTGCGAGGGATCAAGAATATCGTTGGTAGTCAGATGGTCTGAAAGGATAGAATTAATATATGCCTCTGTGATCTTAGCAGGCCATGAAAGTAATGAAATTGGCCTGAAATTTTCTGGCTTTTTAGGGTCAAATGAGGATTTTTTGAGCAGCGGTATCACCCTAGCCTGTTTCCATGCTATAGGCACAACAGCTTGGCTAAGCGATTTATTAATCACTTGACCTAGGAGAGGAGATATAGTAGGTAAAATTTTCCTAAAGTGGTCAGGTTTCAGTGGGTCGGCCGGTGAACCCGATTTTAATTTTAGCACAAAGGGCAAGTAGCTCGTCCGACTGAATCTGAGGGAAAGCCTCTAAAGTGGAGATCGTATCCTTGTTCGATAAGGCAGGCCAGTCGGTTTGAGTTGCAGGAAAATATTTATGAATATCTTCTACCTTTTTAAGAAAAAATAAGGCAAGCTCCTCGCATTGTTTGTCCGAGGAGATCAGTGGCTGGCGGGCCCCCTCGGATTTTTAAGACCTGAGACAATAGAAAAAATGCTATTTGCGGGGTTAGTGCTATTACTGATTTCTTTAGCATAAAAAGCAGCTCGCTCTGTATGGATAGCCTTGTGATAAATCTTTACAGCATCCCGATAGAGAACTTTAGATAATGGATCAAAGTCCCTTCTCCACAATCTTTCATATTTTTTGCAAGTTTTCCGCAGCGCAGCTAATTTATCGTTATACCATGGGTTCGATTTGGAAGTGCGGTTCAGAGACCATTTAGGTGGAATCAACTTATCCAGCGGTTGGTTGATCCACTCTGAAAAGGCCGAATTAGCCTTATCAGGATCCATTGATAACACCGGAACTATGGCGGAGAGATGGGCTTGAAATTGATCCCAATTTAATTTGTGCCACGGGCGCTTAAGGGACAGAGGGTTATTTATTTTACGCACAGGTACAGTGTCCTGAATAGACAAAGAAATTAAAAAGTGGTCAGACCAACCCACAGGAACCGGCGGTTGGACCGTGAGGGACGAAATGTTAGTGAAAACAGGGTCAAGCAGATGACCAGCCAAGTGTCTTTAGTAGACTCTCTCTTTCCTGGCACCCCCCATTTCCCTCAGATCAAATTTTATCCAAGATTTTGGGCCTGCTGTCCCTGGCTGTGGCACGGGATATCTAACCGGCGGCACACTACTTTTTTTGTTTTGGAGGGGCATGACCCTGTGAGCAGGCTCTGGACATTCAAAAAACCATGAGGGAAAGGAGGAGGCAGAATGTTGCTGCATGCAGAGTCCGGTGTGAGGCCAGAACTCGTCAAGATTTGCTTGATATGGGTAATGGACTAGGACAACTTGTTAATCTGGCGCCCTCCCTTACTGACTGTCTTTTGTGAATGCTGTGGATGTTGTGGGATCTTCACTATCTCTAGTACATGGGAAATCTGGCTCCCAATACAGGTGGACAGCTTCATTTTGGAACTAAAGGGGGGGGCTCCATTGGCTTGGAGGCTATTGTTTTTGTTTCTTTTGGGGTGCTGTTGTTAGGATTGCAAGCCATGATAGAATTTTAGTCCCGGCCTGGGTGCCTGAGAATGGGGTCCCTTTAATCATGTCATTGGAACCCGTCCAAATTGGACTCGGTGAGGGGACCTGGATGCCTGTTTTTATGCACTGGTCGGGGAGCCGCTCTTCTCCCTTGTCAGGCTGCCCTCCCACCCAGGGCATGGCCAGCCAACCCCGCACTGGACAATCAGCAGCTGAGTGGGGCCCAGGCTCCCGTAGGTTCCAAATGGCGGACTCCAATGTGTATTCTCAATTGACAGAATTTCAGTGCACAGCCCCTCTTTGAGGATGTTTTAGAACAAAGCGACCTGAGGACCTGTGTCAGTCCATGGCTGTCCTGTCTCTTGTCCCCATTGTTCCCTTATTCTGTCCAGAAAGTCAGTTATGGTCTCCTCAGGCTTCACACTTTCTGCTATTAATCCTCCGACATCTGGGCAGTTGGGGAATATTTCCCTCAGGGTCGTCCATATCTGGTGATTCAATGAATTGAATGTGGCCCCGTCATGCTCAGTGTTTGTCTTTGTGACTGCTGGGATGTGGGCTTGGGCGAACACTGTGTTAGTCTGCTCTCTGATGAGACTGCTTCGCAGACTCTTGACATCGCCTAAGTTTATTTCTGCAGATATTCTTCTCAAAACATGAGATCCATTTCCTTGCCCTATCCAACAAAGATGGTAGTTTGGTCCTGAGCCCTTCTTTATCCATCTGAGCCCATGGCACATAGATGCTCACTGGCGTGCCTTTCTATAGTAGTGGATATAATTTGGCTCTGGGTAGCTCCACTGGTTGCTCCCAAACGTAGTGCTCCCATCTTCTTAGGCAATCCTGCATGTAGGGGAAGTTCCCCTAAGGATCTACCTCTCCATGCCAGATACAGTCTTCAGCAATGGCCATATCCTCAGGATCCCTCCTCAAGCCATGTCTTATTGTACTGGCCCTTCCTTTCAGTCCAGAGGGCTAGCAATTGGCAAAGTGGTCATGCAAAGATCTTGCCTTCTTCACTGGTCACTCTCGCTCTTGGGGTCAATTTGACTAACCCATGCATTCGGGGGGAGTAGGGGACGTCTTTGTTACTGCTCACCTCGTGTGCACACAAAGGTGCCATGTTGCTTCTCCTGCGTCTCAATTGAGTTTGCACTAGCTCCCTTGCTCCCTTATTTCTTGGTTGGCCCCTCTCCTACGCTGACAATCTGGTGTGTCTTGGGTCCCAGAGAGGAACCTCCCCTCTAGCTCTGCCTCGGACTCCTTTCTGGGTTAAGCTCTGTGTCTACCCCTGCTCTCCTCAGGTGAAGGATGCGCTGCTCTGTTCTCTCGCTGCACCTCTCGGGTGAGTGCTCTCTCTTTCTCCTTATACACACTCTTTCTCTTTCTATTCCCTAGCTTGTGTACCACTCCTGTGTATGCAGTCATTTAGTTAAGTTTCGGGAGAGGGGATTTGTACAGGTATTTCTATATCTATCTATCTATCTATAAATAGATATAGATATCTCTCTCTCTCTATATATAGACTTATATGTATGTATATTCACTGAAATAAACCAAAGGTTACAGGGACGTTAGAGTTAGGCTGACATTTTACTCATAGAAAACCAGAGAAATCCAGCCATTATAGTTAGCTGAGTTAACTATAACTCGCGCCCCCGTAATGCGCTGCTTATGTTCTCACATATTACATCACTTATGACATGGTCAGTGACATCACTGATGACATCCCTGATGATATCTCAAATGACATCACTGATGACATCAGTAATGACATCATCCAGTGACATTGCGTGCTTTTAACAAGTGTATGAGTGTTTAAATATATATACCAAGGTATATTGGTGAATCAGTGGGTGTATGAATGTCTGTATTGTTAACTCAGTGGGTGTGTGACTGACTGTATAAGTGAGTGATTAGGGGGCATATGTATGAAAAACCCGTTTTGCGAGTCCTTAATAGCGATTTTTAGCGAATCGCTATTAAGGACTCGCAAAAGGCAATGTATGTAGGATTCACAATATTAATTGCCATTCCTACGTATTACTTAATTGCGAATCGCAAATTGCGATTCGCAATTAAGGAATACCTTCCCATTCATTCCTTTGGGCTTAGAGGCCCATAGGAATGAATGGGAAGACATTCGCAATTTGCGAGTACCCTTTAGGTACTCGCAAATTGCGAATGCAATTTCAAGGGTGCAAGGGTGTCAAAAGGACACCCTGTTGCACCCCTGAAATGAGCATGTGTGCACATGTGGCACACATACATGCCCTAAGGGCATGTATGTGCGCCACATGGCACTTTGAAAAATGCCAAAAAGTGAATTTTTCAAAGAAATCACAAATTACCACCAACTTGAAGGTGGTGGTAATTTGCGATTTCCAAAGGCAAAATCGCACAACTTGGGTGCTTCAAGAATTGCAATTAAGTAATCGCAATTTGCGATTCCTTAAATGCATTCGCAGAATAGGAAATCGCAAATTTTGCGATTCCCTATTGTGCGAGGGCCTTTTGGGATGATACATCCCAAAAGGCTTTTTCCCGTTCGCAAACGGGCTGATTCTGAGAATCGGCCCGTTTGCGAACGGGATATAGGCTTCATACATATGCCCCTAGTTGTCTCAGTGAATGTCTCAGTGAATGTATGGGAGAGTGGCTGGCTGTGTAAATGTGTGTATCTGTCTGTCAGTTGAAATCTAAGTGGGTGTATGAGTGTGTTAGTGGGTACATGAGTCGCTATATGGGTGATTGATTGGTTGTCTGAATACCTCTATGGTTGTCTAGGTGTCTATATGTGAGGGTGAGGAGGTGTGTGACTGCCTGTACGGATGAGTGATTGGGTCAGTCAGTGGCTGTATGAGGTACTGTGTGCGTGTGTGAGAAGCTGTATGGGTGAGTGAGTGTCTGTATGGCTATGTCAGTGATTGAGAACATGTGTCAGTATGGATGAGTAACTGGGCATGTGAAAGGCAGTATAGGTGAGTGAAGGGGTATATGAGTGACTGTATGCATGAGTGAGTGAATGTGAGAGTAGCTTTATGGATGAGTGCATGCTCTGTCAATGACTGTATAAGTGAGTGAGTGTGTGTTACTATTTGTATGATTAAGTAAGTGAGTGTGTGTGTAAGTGTTTGGGTGAGTAAATGGCTGTGTGATTGACTGTATGGGTGAGTGTCTAGGTGTGTGAGTAGTTCTATGGGTGACTCACTCAGTGTGTGTGTGTACCTGTATGGGTGTATGAGTGGATATGTCAATGGCTGTATTAGTGAGTGAGTGGGTGATGAGTAGCAGTAGGCCCTCAGGAGGCAAGGAGACATCATCCGTCCACCAGCAGTGCGCTGAGAGGCGCATATGCAGAGTGGTAGAGAAAGGGGCTTGGCCTCTGACCACCTCTTAGCAATCCCGCTGTGTGGGGCTTACTGGAGGTAACAGGAGGTCTCCTTGGCCCCTAAGGACTGCTCAGCAACTAAGGGGACTTCATCCTCAAACCAGGAGTGTGCCAGGAGGTGCATTTGCAAAGTAGTAGAGAATAGGGGCGGGTCATCCCAAGAGTTGCAGATTTTTAAATATATTTTTTAAGAAGGAAGGGCCTCATGGCCCCCCTTCCCTGGACCATTTTGGGCCCCGGGGACCCCATCCCCCGGTGCCTGATCCTTTTTTAGATTATTCTATTTAAAAAACGGGAGGGGGGCCATACAGCTCCTCAGAACGATTTCAGCCTCAGGGACCCCATTCCCCTGGGCATGTCCATTTTTAAAAAAAATAAATAGGAGGGGGCCACGTGGCCCCTCTCCCAAAGCCTTTTTTGGCTCAGACGGGGCCCCATCCCCTGAAGCAGGCCTTCAACTATTTTTTTATCTTAAATTGGGAGGGGGGCCCCCCCCTCACTGGGCCAGTATTGCCCCGGGGACCCCATCCCCCTGGGCATGGCCAGCTCTTTGGGGGGACGGAGGGAGCCTCAATGGCCTGTGGTGCCTGCCGGCTCCTTGCCTCCTGCGGGAGCCGGCATTGCTTTTGGACAAAGGGAGCTGCTGACATGCAGCTCCCTGTGCCCAAATGCAATTCTGCTTCGCTTCATGGAAGCAAGAGCATTTTTACTGCTCTCGCTTCCATGAACAGGAGCAGAGTTTGCTATGGCTTGGCGGGAGCAGTGCTCTCATCAAGCCATAGAAAACTGCAACTATTCCAAGGGTGGGCACCCCGGGGCATTGCTGGAACTGGCCCTGGGGCGTGGCGGTCCCCAGGGCCATTTATGGCTCCACAAGGGGGGCCGCATAGCCCCCCTCCAACTATTCTTAAGCCCTGGGGAGGTGGTGGTCCCTGGGGCAGCTGGGGGGCGCTTGGCCCCCCGTATTTTAACATATTAGCCCGGTCTGTCCAGTAGTGAAGTATTAAGGGCTCAACAATCCAAAGAGGTATAGGTCCTGGAACAAAAATATAAGGGACTGAAAGTACAGATCTCCTATACGTTCAAGGGGGTTTAGTTATTCCTACAGTTATACCTTTGGTGAAAAACCTGGGTGGGTTCAGCGATAATAAACTTTCCATGAACCCACAAGTGACCAGAGTTACTGCTACTGAAAATGATTCTTTGGCTGATCCGCTTAGCGGCTCAAAAGACTGTCATTCAGGCCTTAATCATATTCAGCCTGGATTATGGTAATAGGCTGCACCTAGGTGCGATAAGGCACTGGTTCAGCGCCTTCAGATTGTGCAAAATGCTGTTTCTAGTCTGCTCTTTTGTTTAGCAGTCTCCCATTTGCTTCGGGAATTGCATTGGCTTAGGGTTGATAGAGCTAGATTTCTCAAATTAAGCATTGCTTTATTTTTATGTTTCAGACAGACTGCATTTAAAATGGCACACAAATTTTGGTGCAAGTGAAAACACATGGCACATGCCTAGTCCAAAGTTTTTTTTTTAAAAGTGGCACTTTTGGTGCATGCAGTGAAAAATATAAAATGAGGTTTGGTCATAAATGCTTTCAGTCTGCAATGCTTGTGCTGAATTAGCATGTGTTTTTGCAGTGTAGAGAAAACTCGTGATTTCAGTGGCCTCTTTAGCTTTGAATCATGGAATGTGTTCTCTCTTCCCAGTTTCCTTTCCCTTATAATCTACACTCCCTGTTCCTGTCTCAAGAGACTTTGGCTTTGTTGCATATTTAGACAATATATATTCAGTTCATAACACATCTTTTCATAATGTGTATTAATTAACCATGCACCATCACTACACGGGGGGAAAGCATTTGCATGAAAAGCTATCTAAAACATTAGAGCATGTTGCTATGAGTATGTATTAACTGTGTGCGCTTTCAAAATGTACACTTGTGCATGTTTTATGCTATGTTGTACATTGCACATATTTTTGCATGTTGTGCACAAATAATAAGAAAAGCTGCTTTACATTAATAGCTTTTGCAAGGTATCATTTATACAGGGTTTTAGTATGTGGAAGGTAAAACATAATGGGTTTCATTTGAAAATGAATACTCTTTTTGTGTTTATTTTGTTTTTGGGCCTAAGATAAAATGGCTGCTTGTGACTCCAGCAAGGCTGTGTATTGAATGAGAGATGCATGCGCAGAACCAGCTACATACTGCCAAGTGCCTCAAGTGAAGACCTGGTTCAAGGCCACCATGAACTGTACATTCTTGTTACCCTGTCAATGTACCAGTGTTTGTGGAATGTGTCCTTCCTGCGTGCGATATGACAGGAAGGAGGAAATAGACTGAAACATTTTTCCTAGTAAATGTTGCTAAAACATATAATTGTATTAATCATTCTTTTGTTAGAACTGGTGTGGGTTGGATTTGCCAATGAGAACAGGATGGTGAGACCCTCGTCATCTAAGCTATCCAATCAGGGTGCAAGCTTTACTGAAAATTGCAACCTTATTAGTATAGTCAGCCAAGAATTAGAGTATAAATATGACCTCTTTAGGGGCTTTGGGTTCCTTTTTTTTTTTTTTTTTTTTTTAGAGGCTTTAGAAGCAATAGCGGGTACAGTCTGAGAGCAGAGTGCGTCCGAGGAGAGAGAGAGGGAGGTGGGGGTCATAGGCTAGCCTTGCACGTCATATTTTTGGCAAGGTAGATCACATTCCTCTGTGGTCTGTGAAGGAGGGGCCTTTTCCGGAGCAGCGTCTCTCTATGAACACAGAGAGGACAGATGAACAGACCAGGGCAGAGAGTGGAGCTGGCTAGAACAGGATTAGATTTTGATGCTAAAACTTTTAAGTTGATGCTTTGACTAATTAATTAGTTTTGAAAAGATTTATTTGTCTTATGCATTTATTTCTCTTTATGGGAGATTTTTGCCAATTATTGATTAGCCTTGCATAATTCACTCTTGAATTATATTTCCTGAACTTTCTTTGGAGAATTCTGATTGACATTTGATTGCCTCATTCCCTTCCTTTATGAAATGTTTTTGTATGCAACCTATAATATGTTTTGTATTCTATTTTTCCTATTTTCAATTCTGTAACCTGATTGATATTTGACTAATGAATAAAGGGTCAGAGAACTTTAACTATTAACTAGAAAATAAAACCCTTTAAAATACTCACAACTCTCTTTATTGGCTTAAATATTAATTGCATTTTTGATTTTTCATGTTTATGTAAATCTCCTGATGGTACTATACAGTGGCAAGGGTCCAGTACCTTTGCAGCGGTAAATTAGAAGGTAAATGAGGTTTTGCATTGAGAAATTACTGTGAAATTACCGCTGCATCAGTTTCTGGTAGCAAGAGGAAGGTTATTATCAATTAGTTTGGTGATTAAGGATTATTAATATCACCATCAACTATTTGACTAATGGTCCATTGACCTTAGGCGGAAAGTTGATCTGTGAAAATTAGTTCTAGAAAATAATTGCCCAAGTTAGATAAATGTCCAAGTCCTGTTTCCTGACTCCAATGCTCAGAACCTGAAGACTGGCAAAGCAGTACTGGAAGGTGATGCAAGAAGGCGATTGCTGGAGTGGTGTGAGTATCAATAGGGTTGTGAAATGTTGTTAATGTGCTAGGATGTATTTTTGAAGTGTTGAAAATAGTAAGGGTTTTGACTGTTGGTGAAAAGTTTGCTCATTTTTGACTTGATGGTTTTATTGATTATATTGGTAATTTCATAGGACAGAATTTTTGATTATTGATTATATGTTCTTAACATGAAAAGTTAGTGTCTTGTTTTATGTTGTCTGGAAGCACAGGTAGAGTGATACCTGGAAATTCCCGGGAAAGGAATAGCGGGTGGTAAATGGAATCCACACTGCAGTGAGGTTACTCGTCTGTTGGAATAACACTGAGAAGCTAGGTAGGGCTGGCAGTGTTAAATTAGGGTCTATTTTCTGTGTAAAAGTGAGAGTGATTGATAGCAAAAGAGTTCGCTGGTGAAACTTTGGTGTTATATCACCTAGAAAGGGTAACACCAAAGGAGTAGCAGGTTCTTCTGAGCTTGAGTGAAGGGTAAGCGGAAGGGATTTACTCGCAGTGTTTGAAGAGTAAACAGAAGTTCTTACTTTGTGAAGAGTAAGTGGAATGTGTTACTCGCCGTGAAAAGAAATCTATCCTTTATTTAGTGGAACAGACAGAGTAGCGAATGTTTTTATGTTGTTACTAACAGAATTTTGATTAAGAAAACTCAGAAAAATATTGCAGTAAGATTTTGTGGCGGGTCAGTAGTAGGAGTTAAACTGACTGAAATTGAAACTGACAGCATTGGAGAAAAGAAATTGCATTGAAATATTTCAGAAATGAAAATGTTTGAAGGTTTAAAGAAGCTGTTAGGAGGTAAAGTGAAAAATTCGTTTTTAATTGGTGATGCTCCTGAAGGAACACCCTTGCATTTTCTGTCTACCAGTTTGGGATAAAATTCATGTATGTGGGTTCACCAATGGTGCAAGATTACTGAAAAAGAAGGTCCTTTGAGGTTTCCAAAAGATGGTACTTTTGAATTGCAAATTATTGACAAATTAAGGGAAGTGTTATGTGAAATAAAAACACCATCTAGAGCTGCACAATTTGAGGCCTTAAGCATGTGGGAAAAGACAGCAAGAGACAAAGCAAGTGAGGATAAAAAGGTAAAGCACCAGATGCAGGAGAAGGGAATTAATGATGATAAAAAGCTTCAAATAAATAATGATTCAGGGGATGAAATAATGGATGCATTGTTAACTGAGTGTCCGCCACTTTATGTGGTTCCCATGAAAAATACTGAAAATAGTGTACCAGTAAGTACTACAGTGGCTACTGCTTCTGTTAAACAGAGAGAAACACAGATTGAGAGATCAGTGCAGACATTTCAGATTGACCCACTACCTGTTGATTCAGCACTGACAGTGATACCTCCAGGTGTTACTGCTTTAAATGTGACTGATTCAGTCCAGATATCACAAACTACAGATGCACAGGCAATGCCTAGAAAAATTGTGACTGTCCCAATTAATATGGCCCCTACTCAAAAGCTTCAAAGAGCTGCAGAAGGAGTGATTATGGCAGGGTTTATTTCAGAAACTCAGAATTCACAGATTATTGAACAGAAATTACCCCAGACAGTCCAAGCACTGAAAGGTGAGGGAGAAATAGTCTTTACAACACCAATAGCCCAGGGAAAAATGAATATATTTGAAGATGGGATTTTTCAAACCTGCTGTGAGGAAGCAGCAGTGCTTAAAAAGATAGAGAGCATGGGGGACCAAATTAACCCAGACCATGGAAAAGAGAAACAGCTTAGGGGCCGATTCCGATCTCGGCCGGTAGGGCTCCGAATCGGATTCGGCTTTACCGGATCCGATTCGGAGCCCTGTTTCCCGACCGAACCGTACGCGGGTCCGGCCGAGCGAGTACGATGCGAAATCGCCGTCCGACTCGTCCGGGCGTCCCGACCGACTCGCTCCCGGCTTGAACCGCTCCGACCGACTCGCTCGGACTCGACTCGCACCGCGCAATGGAGACGTTTCCCGGCCGGGTAAGTACGATGCGCGCCGCGAGCAGTCCGACCGAGCCGCGCACTCCGGCTCGTAAGAGCTGTCGGAGCCGTACTTTGGGGGTCCGTGTCGGACCCCCCTGTACGCGTAGCCGCGCGAGTCGCACACAGGGGGGACCCATGGGTCCCCCTACCTGTGCGTGTACGGCGCGAATCGCTTCGCCGCGTACCCGCTGTAGGGGGCGCCCTTGTCCGACTCGCACCCATTGAGTCAATGGGAGCCCGCGTACGCGTTGTACGACCGGCTCCCATTGACTTCAATGGGAGTCCGACCGACTCGAGTCCGATAACATACGGACGCATCGTACTCGTTCGGTCGGACTGCACGGGTCCGATTCGGTCGGAAATCTCTCCGGGTCCGGCTCGGTCGGAGAAATTTCCGGCCCGAATCGGAATCGACCCCACAGTGTTTTAAATTCAACATTTGAACATGAAGAAATGAACAGTCCCTGCTGTTTAAATCATGAAAATGTGAACCAGTGTCAGGAAAAAGAATTAATTTCCCTGAGTAAGGAAACACATACATGTGCAGTAACTACACATGGTAGACTGACTGATTTGGCTCAAAAATATGAAATTAAATTTTCAGGAAGTTTTCCATTTCAGAAAAGCTTCAGGGTACATATGAATGATAAGGCAAATGAGACAATGTGTTCTTCAGGAATGCAGTTGCACCTTGCAGAAATAATAAAATATAATTTCAAATGCAATGGGTTTGAGAAATTAGGAGACAAGTGGGCAAGAAAACATGAGAAGAAAAAGAAACCACCAGACCTTGTTAGGGAAAATAATAAACAGGATGAGGGAGAAGCTTTTGCTTACTCATTGAGAGAAAAGGTGGGAGAAGTGCATGTTCATGTGCCACGGAACAAAAGTGAACTTGCAGCATTTCTGAACACATTCCCACAATTGAGAGACAAACTTATGCTGTGGTGCCCACAAGTTGATGGATTTGTTGAAAATTTAAAAGAGTTGTGCATTAATTTGCAAATGTTCTTTGACATTGCCATGCAGATTGAATTGTGGTTAGAATCTAAAGTTGCTGGGCAAAGGCCAGGTAAGGAGACAATGAAAAGGGTTTGCATGAATGCACCATCATTTTCTGTTGTTATTGAGAAAAACGTAGCAGTGATTACTTTCCTGAAGGGCAGAGTGCCAGCAAAGGATGTTGATTGGGTACAGATTAAAAGAACACAGGATGGAAGTAAAGGTGTTTTGGTCTGTGCACGTTCAGGTATGGATGTTGTACTGCTGGAAAGGGTGTCCTTTTGCCATCTTTATAACAGATTTGAGCATTGGAAGAAGAAATGTAAATTTAAACATGATGTGCAAAAACAGAGAGAAATGCAGGTGCAAGAGGTGTCAGCCAAGCAAATGCAAATGTCAGTTCAGAAACAGGTACCAATGGCAGGAGTTTTTCAGGCTCAAATGGTCCCACAAAATATGGAAAATGCTAAAATTAATTTAAATAAGTTGTCCAGAGCAAATGTGATTTCTTTCCAGAAACAAAATCAGAACCCAGTTCAACAGGTTGCTGTATTTGAAAATGAGAGTTTTAACCCTAACAATTCTGAATTTACCAAGTCCATTGTGAAAGTAGTGGAAGATCCAGACTTAGGGGCCGATTCCGATTCGGGCCGGAAAAATCTCCGTCCGAGCCGGACCCAGAGAGATTTCCGACCGAATCGGACTCTGGCAGTCTGACCGAACGAGTACGATGCGCACGCGTGCGATCGGACTCGATTCGGTCGGACTCCCATTGAAGTCAATGGGAGCCGGGCGTACAACGCGTACGCGGGCTCCCATTGACTCAATGGGTGCGAGGCGAACAAGGGCGCCCCCTGCAGCGGGTACGCCGCGAAGCGCATCGCGTCGTACACGCACAGGTAGGGGGGACCCATGGGTCCCCCCTGTGTGCGCCTTGCACGGGTATGCGTACAGGGGGGTCCGACGCGGACCCCCAAAGTGCGGCTCCGACTACTCTTTCGAGTCGGACGGCGCGAGTCGGTCGGACTGCTCGCGGTGCACATCGTACTTACCCGGCCGGAAAACGACTCCATTGCGCGAGGCGATCCGTGTCCGTCCGAGTCGGTCGGAGCGTGTTGGACCCGCGTTCGAGTCAGTCGGCGATTTCACGGGCGCATGCATCGTACTCGCTCGGCCGGACGCGCGTCCGAATCGGTCGGGAAACAGGGCTCCGAATCGGATCCGGTAAAGCCGTATCCGATTCGGAGGCCTTCCGACCGAGATCGGAATCGACCCCATAGTTGTAAGAATTTTAAAAGGCGAAATTACAAACCCAGTTTTAGAAGAATTTGCACCCAAAATAGGCCCATTTGAGGAAAATTGCCAAGTTGTTGTTTGTGACTCAGGCCTGGCAGGAAAACAATTGTTTTGCAAATTAAACAGCACAGATTACTGTACACCAGAAAATGTTAATTTTCAGATTCCTGATGAGCATGTACATTTTAAAATGGCCCAACAAGAGACAGCTGTAGCATTGTTTTCAGAAAAGACAGTTGAAAAATTACCTTCTGATTTGAAAGAAATAATAAACACAGAAGTAAGGGAGTTCACAGAGAAAGATGTCAGATTAATAAAATGTGCAGAACATGTTTTATTTAAATTAGAACCAGATGACATGTATTCAAGAACACCATCAGTTGCAGAAATGTTACCCATAATTGGAGATAAAGTGAGTAAAGTATTTTTGATGGAATTGATTGGAAGTTTATGTAACTTTCTGATCACAGGTTCACAGAAACTAAATGAAAAGAACAGATTAGTGCAGGAGATTAATAGCATAATTTTTCCATGTTGTCCTGTGGTACCGAATCCAGCCAATATATTTTTTTATATTCCATGTGCTGAAGAATGGCTTACTGTTATTGATTTTTGTCAAGTTCATGTCACAGTGCCATTGCATGAGAATAGTGAGGAGTACTGTCAAAAGGTAAATGAATGTCTGGGACACATAATTGAAAAGGGAGGTAGAAAGGTGTCACCAGAGAGAGTGGAAATAATTCATCAGATAAATCCACCTCAAATTCAGAAAGAAGTCAGGAAACTTTTGGGAATGGTTGGCTGCTGTAGAGAGTAGTTACCAAACCTTTCCCTAGTGGCTAAGCCTTTACTGAGGCTGACACACAAGGATGTGTCTGATCCGCTTCCATTGGACAACAATTGCACCAAAGCATTCCTAGAGTTGAAAGAGAAAAAGTGTCGCGCCCCAGCACTAGGAATGAAAGTTTATTTAAAAGAAAATACACCAATTTGCAGTGAGAGGGAGGGCTGTGCTCTCTCAGTGCCTGTTCAAAAACATGAATGTGTTCAAGGGTCTTTGATGTATTTCCCAATGACCTTTGATCCCAACATCAATGAAACTGAATATGAGTGTCTAGATGTCATGAAAATATGCATAAAGCCAAGATCAGACTTTAAGGATGAACGTCTGATTCAGCCCAACAATGTCCATTTTGTAGATGGCCCATATTTGAAAGGTAATAATGACACATTAAGAGCAGCACATGCTGTGCTTCCTATACATTTTGTTGTCAAAGCTTCATGGCTTTCAGTAGTTACCTCAGCCCAAAATTCGAAATTGATTGCCCTTACCATAACATGCAGTATAACTGCTCAAATGGGAGTCACTATTGTCATGGGAGAGAGAAATACTAATTCAGTTGCACAAAATTGTGTTCTGTTAGCATATACATTCAATGGAATCTTCACAGGTGAATTAATAGAGGCTCAAGAAATTGTTTCAGAAGCAGAACAACAGGGTTGTATCAGAACTGTTTTTGAGAAAAGTGACAACTGCATAGTAGCAAATGTGTTATTGCAAAAACCGATGCCCAGGTATAGATTGCCAGTTTCTCTGAAATCAGATCATAATGAGGTCTCAAAGATGATGTGTGTAGAACCACAGATTGGACAAAGATTCGATTGTAGCCATCAGCCTGAAGTTTCAAGCATAATAAAGCAACACAAAGACAGCACAGAGTTACACTTTGCAAAAGACTGTGTTTCAGCATCACCAAAGTGGCTTGAAAATGAACATGCAAATGCACTTGTGAAAAACACTGATGAAAACACTAGCCATTCCCGTGAAGGTCTGGCTGATGTGGAGCGTGCAGTTTCTCACCAGATTGCAGCTCCTACACAAGATCTGCATAACGGATGGTGCAACGACTTTGATCTGAGAGATGCTGTGAAATGGAAAGGCCTGTTCCAAATGACCCTGGCAAAGACTGTTGTGAAATGTGGTGGCCTTCCAAATTGGGTGTATGCCTCTCACACACGTATGGTCCTTTGTCCCCCTGATAAAACAGCTCCTCTTCAAGAAGAGATGCCAGCAGTGGTCAAAAGTCCACAGAAGAGTGTCAGTCAAGCTGTAAGGGAACACACAGAGTCTGAGGCAGCACTAGAGAAAACTGAAGTGGCACTGGAAAAGCAAAAAGTGGAAACTGACTCAGATGAAAGCGGTGTCCAAAGGGTGAAAGAGTCAGATGCAGCCTCTGAAGAAGAAATTAGTGCTGTGGGCCTATGAGTGGAGGTAGGAAAAAGCTGGCTGAAAGGGTATCCAAAACGTCTGGAGAGGTCCTTTGAAAAATCATTTGTACCCATAGCTGAAACATCTGAATCTGATCAAAGTGAAAATAAAAGTGAAAGGCTTGGATTGAAAAAGTGCAAGGAATTGATGGTGCTCTGTCAGAGTTTCTCAGCACCTGAGTGGTCAAAATGCATGGAAAAAGTACAAAATGCCACTTTGAATGAACTGTATGAGCCACCCTGATGGCAAGCTGGTGACAAAGAGAAAAAGAAAGGCTGAAACAATAACTGAGAATTGTCAAGAGCTGAAGAGAAAAGAATCTTTGAATGATGAAAGAAAAAGAAGAAAAGAAAATAGAAAAGAGAACTGTCCTGTTGAATTTTCCTTTTATTATTTTAGTTACTTATTTTAGAGAAGACTAGTGCAGAGTTCTGTAAGTAGCTTCTTGGAACTGTTAAACTTTGAGCTTGGCTATATATGATCTGATTACAGACAAGACGTGTGTTTGCCTTAGAAATAGAAGTAAAATTGTTATATGCTCAGCTTTTGCAATAAAAATGTCACTTGTGAAAATAAAATAAGTGTGATGATCTACAAATCATATGAGGTATCATGATTTGTTATCATCAAAGGGGAGTTGATAGAGCTAGATTTCTCAAATTAAGCATTGCTTTATTTTTATGTTTCAGACATAAAATGGCACACAAATTTTGGTGCAAGTGAAAACACATGGCACATGCCTAGTCCAAAGTTGTTTTTAAAAGTGGCACTTTTGGTGCATGCAGTGAAAAATATAAAATGAGGTTTGGTCATAAATGCTTTCAGTCTGAAATGCTTGTGCTGAATTAACATGTGTTTTTGCAGTGTAGAGAAAACTCGTGACTTCAGTGGCCTCTTTAGCTTTGAATCATGGAATGTGTTCTCTCTTCCCAGTTTCCTTTCCCTTATCTACACTCCCTGTTCCTTTCTCAAGAGACTTTGGCTTTGTTGCATATTTAGACAATATATATTCAGTTCATAACACATATTTTTATAATGTGTATTAATTAACCATGCACCATCACTACACGGGGGGAAAGCATTTGCATGAAAAGCTATCTAAAACAGAGCATGTTGCTATGAGTATGTATTAACTGTGTGCGCTTTCAAAATTTACACTAGTGCATGTTTTATGCTATGCTGTACATTGCACATATTTTTGCATGTTGTGCACAAATAATAAGAAAAGCTGCTTTACATTAATAGCTTTTGCAAGGTATCATTTATACAGGGTATTAGTATGTGGAAGGTAAAACATAATGGGTTTCATTTGAAAATGAATACTCTTTTTGTGTTTATTTTCTTTTTGGGCCTAAGATAAAATGGCTGCCTGTGAATCCAGCAAGGCTGTGTATTGAATGAGAGATGCATGCGCAGAACCAGCTACATACTGCCAAGTGCCTCAAGTGAAGACCTGGTTCAAGGCCACCATGAACTGTACATTCTTGTTATCGTGCCAATGTACCAGTGTTTGTGGAACGTGTCCTTCCTGCGTGCGATATGACAGGAAGGAGGAAATAGACTGAAACATTTTTCCCAGTAAATGTTGCTAAAACATATAATTGTATTAATCATTCTTTTGTTAGAACTGGTGTGGGTTGGATTTGCCAATGAGAACAGGATGGTGAGACCCTCGTCATCTAAGCTATCCAATCAGGGTGCAAGCTTTACTGAAAATTGCAACCTTATTAGTATAGTCAGCCAAGAATTAGAGTATAAATATGACCTCTTTAGGGGGCTTTGGGGTTTTTTTGTGTTTTTTTTTTTAGAGGCTTTAGAAGCTTTAGCGGGTGCAGTCTGAGAGCGGATTGCATCCGAGGAGAGATAGAGGGAGGTGGGGGTCATAGGCTAGCCTTGCACGTCATATTTTTGGCAAGGTAGATCACATTCCTCTGTGGTCTGTGAAGGAGGGGCCTTTTCAGGAGCAGCGTCTCTCTGTGAACACAGAGAGGACAGATGAACAGACCAGGGCAGAGAGTGGAGCTGGATAGAACAGGATTAGATTTTGATGCTAAAACTTTTAAGTTGATGCTTTGACTAATTAATTAGTTTTGAAAAGATTTATTTGTCTTATGCATTTATTTCTCTTTATGGGAGATTTTTGCCAATTATTGATTAGCCTTGCATAATTCACTCTTGAATTATATTTCCTGAACTTTCTTTGGAGAATTCTGATTGACATTTGATTGCCTCATTCCCTTCCTTTGTGGAATGTTTTTGTATGCAACCTATAATATGTTTTGTATTAATTCTATTTTTCCTATTTTCAATTCTGTAACCTGATTGATATTTGACTAATGAATAAAGGGTCAGAGAACTTTAACTATTAACTAGAAAATAAAACCCTTTAAAATAATCACAACTCTCTTTATTGGCTTAAATATTAATTGCATTTTTGATTTTTCATGTTTATGTAAATCTCCTGATGGTACTATACAGTGGCAAGGGTCCAGTACCTTTGCAGCGGTAAATTAGAAGGTAAATGAGGTTTTGCATTGAGAAATTACCGTGAAATTACCGCTGCATCATGATCACCAAGTGCATTCAGTTTAAAGCACTGTGCTTTATGTTTAAAGTCAAAAAGGGCTTCTGACCTCGCTACATACAGGAACTGGTGGTTCCCTGCGAGCCGGCTTGCACCCTGAGATCCTCAAATCAAACCCTGTTCTCAGTACCGAGGTTTCGTTTAACTTGTATGAAAGGCTGTTCTTTTGCATATTTTGTGGAACTCTCTTCCCATAGCTTTAAGGATTTGTAATTCACTCCTGAGCTTTCGCAAGGGTCTGCAACGGGAAACTCTTTGGGGTAGCTGTGCACACTACAAGTTGCATCATAATAATAATAATAATAGCAACTTAACTGTACATGATCTGGGAGAGGCAGAGGTTGCATTATTACTCCTGCTGTTCTGCAGGGAAGGGTACCTTGCACTGTGGTCACCTTCTGTGTGAGGAGGAAGCTTGTTTTGTTCATGAAAGAATGAAAAGTATTCATTTTGAAATGGCGAAAGTGCTGCCCTGAGGGAGAGGCTAAGGGCAAAAAACTAGGAATACCATACACACATCGTCTGCAGTCACCAGTGAACGTAGGACGCAGTAAATTGAAAAGGAAACCGTTCAGCACATCGTGGTCCTCAGCTCTCGCCCAATGAGGGAAGTGATGGGTGTGTTTGCAAGGCTGCTCACATCTTCAACTGTAGCCAATGGGCACAGGCAGCCTCTCAGCCAATCAAAGCCTGCGCTGTCCCAGGGCACATTTGAAGGTAACAAACCTGACCCTGGTCAGAATAGCAGTAACCACCAGTGTTCAAATTTACTGCCAATAAAAGTGGAAATAGAATATAGATGCAAAAACTGCTTGTAACAATAAATTTGACCAGAAGCAGGCCCTTTCCATTGCTCTACCAAAAGAGACACTGAAAGCCTGAAATCTTCTTGACATGGGCCAATGCTACCGCGTTTCAAAAGAGGAAAACAAACGATTACGAATCCGTCACGCTTCTGTCCCCAAAGGATTAACAATGCATTGCTGGCTGCCTCTTTACTTAATTAGGAACAAGGCATAACAAGCATTTGCAATGCAATAGGTCTCGCATTTACGCAAGTTTAAGCTATTGGCATTGCAAATGACAATGCGTTTTAATGATGTTTCAAAAACCAAAACATAAATAAAAGGCATTGTCATTTACAATGCCAATAGCTCAAACTTGCGTAAATGCGAGACCTGTTGCATTGCAAATGCTTGTTTAGAAAGTTATGGAGTGGAAGGAAACATTGACTTTGAATGGTAATGAAAAATGAAAAAAGCGTAATTTTATATGTAACTTACTCCCACACCTACACATTTGTATGATCCGGTCTGGCACTTGTGAATCAAGAAATATTGTTACTTTCCATACTTTGGAGGTGTAAGTCTATTCAATGGAGATTTAAGACGTTTTATTGGAATTGGGCTCTGTGGCCACATTTTATATCAATTATCCTGTTCAACGCACGTTCATCCATGCAGGAAAAAACGACCACCAAAGGAGGGTTGTTCATTTATTAATTATGTATTTATTTATTCATGGCTGTTGTCGTGCCACCGAAGCCTTACATCCCCAGCAACAAAACCAATGATGGGATGGGGGAGGAGTTTGAACTTTAATCCTACCCTGATCAGGTGCTCTGCACCCCGGTGGGTAGAGTTTGCCATCGGTGGAAGACTTGTTTGCAGAGCGCAACACTTTTCACAATGCGCAGCTCATACAAGTGCCTAGAGGTTTGCAGCGCTAATAACACAGTACCTTTCAACATCGTCCATTGAACACAATCTCCTAGAGGCCTTTCAGGTTGCAGTGTCAATAACTCAGCGCTTCTCACAGCACCCAGCTCAAACAAGCGCCTCGAGGTCATTCAGCTTGCATTGCTGATAACGCTGCATATGGAATGGCCTCTAGGCGCTCGTTTGAACAAGGTTCTGGTGAGACGTGCTGATTTATTAGCAGTGCAGTCTCATGGTACTTTGGGCACTTGTAAGATGATTGAGTGATGATGAGACGTAATTATTAGCACTGCATACTGAATGGCCTCTAGGCGCCTGTATGTACAGGGTGCTGGTGAGAAGTAGTGATTTATTAGCGGTGCAGTATCAATGCACCGTAGACACTTGTATGGTAAGCGTATGATGTTGAGAAGCACTGAATTATTAGCACTGCATATCGAAAGGCCTCTTGGCGCTTGAGTGAAATGCGTGCTAAGAGTGGCACCGATTAATTAACCCTGAAACTGAATGTCCTCTGCGGGCAGGGGTGAATTGTGTGTGTTAGACCTGGCACCATTGGCGTGGGTCTCCCTTCCATTTTTTGCTGTTGCCTCATGTGTTTTTGCTGGTTATAGATGCTTTGTGCACTGTGCCACTGCTATTCAGTGCCACAGTGCAAGTGCTCCCTATGGTAAATTGATGTATGGATTGGTGACTCCATGATTGTCTGGTTTGGTTTACTTGTCAGACCCTAGTACAGTGCACTGTGTGTGCCCAGGGCTTGTAAATCAAATGCTGCTGGTGGGCTTGCAGCACTGGTTGTGCCATCCACAGAAGCAGCCTGTAAAGTGTCTCAGGCCTGCCATTGCAGAACCTGTGTGCAGTCTGGTACTGCCATGATGACTGGGCAAGTGCACCCACTTGCCAGTCCCTAAACCTTCCCTTTTCTTCATATCAGACACCCCTATGGTAGGCCCAAGGGCAGGGTGCATTGTAAGTATAAGGGAGGACATGCCCTGGTGTGTAGTATGTCCTAATAGTGAATTACAGCCATTTTCGTTTTTCACTATTGCAAGGCTACCTGTTCCCCATAGGCCAGAATGGGCAGTTTGATTATAACATCTTATAATCCTAACTGACCCAGGGAACATGGTAGAAAAACGAATTTAGTATGCCTGAACTCAGAATGATAAAATACATCTTTTAGTGAAGTTGGTTTTAACATTCTGTGTTTGAAAATACCACTTTTAGAAAGTAGGTATTTTCTTGCCTAACTATCCAAGCCTGCCTCTGCTAGGTTGTGTATTCCTTGTCTGGAGTTTGAGTGACAGGGGCTGGGGGATTCCAGGAGACAGGGTGAGTCAGAACAGGGCTGAATAGAGAGATCTCCATGTAGAGTGGTGGGAGGAGTTGCACCTGGGACCTGAATAGGGTTGTGCCTTCCCTCCACAATGCTGGCTCCACCTCCTGTGGTGCGTCTGATGTCCCTGGCCTACACTGTCAAAGGAAAGAAGGAGTCCTGTAAACAAAGTGCTCCAGGACTGACCAGAACTGGTTTGGACTAGGCAAAGGCCTCTCTGCCTTCAGAGAACAAAGAGAATATGAGTATAAAAGGGGGACCCAGACCCCAGAACTTTAGATCACTTTTGGGAAACAAGAAGAACCTTTGCTGAGGAGAGGAACCAGAGAAACTGAGGAGGAGACTATCCCTAGCTGAGGGCTGTTTGGGGGATTGGCCTGCAGTGGTTGCCTGTCTGCCAAAGAAAGGAGAAAGGAACTTTGTGCTTTTCAAATCAACTTGTAAAGGATCTCCAAGGGCTTGAGATAGAGCTTGCCTCCTGCTGAAGTCTCAGGGACAACAGACTTCACCAACCAGCTCCCCTGCCTTCCCTTGCTGGGAATTGAAGTGCCTGCTGTTGAGCTGGGCCTTCAGAGAGACTGCGTGTCGCTGGGAGCTGGAAGCGCGACTCAAGACGAAGAAGCGTGTCGCCGCCGAAGCCGTTGTCGTCGCATCACCGGAGAAGAGTGTCGCCGTCGCAGCAGACACCGTCGCATCACCGGAGAAGCGTGCTGTCGCTGTCGCATCACCCGAAGCGCCTTGCATCACCGGAGAAGAGTGTCGCCGTCGCAGCAGATGCCGTCGCATCACCGGAGAAGAGTGTCGCTGCCGCAGCCGCTGTCGTCGCATCGCAGAGAAAGCGTGCCGCCGCTGTCGCATCGCATCACCGAGGCGCCCCGCATCCCTGGAGAAGAGTGTCGCCATCGCAGCAGATGCCGTTGCATCACCAGAGAAGCGTGTCGTAGGGCCTGTCGCGGCTCAGAAGATTCGTTGAGTCGCCGCACGCCCGTCGGGCGTGCCTGCATCGTTGTCGCATTAAGTAGAAGACGCCCTTTTGTTTGATTGCACCGGATCTTCATCGCATCACTGCGCTGCTGGTCACATCACCACGGAAGCGCAGTAAGAAACCGACGCATCACCTCCCCACGCCGAGAAGAACCGACGCATCACCGTCCCCTGCACAGCAGTAGGGAACCGATGCATCACCGTTCTTGCGTGTAAGGAACCGACGCATCACCTTCCCTGCAACACTTTCGTTGTATAGCGTTACGCATCCAAAGGTACATTGAACAATAAGTGTCGCACTTACCATCTAAAGAGAACTAAGCTATTTCTACCATTTTTAAGTACAGTATTGTGGATTTTTGTCGTTTGTGGTCTTGTGTTAAATCTATATAAAAGATACTTATTTTTATAATACAACCTGTGTGGCGTCCCTTTGTAGTGTTGTCACTATATTACTGTATGTGTTCACAAATGCTTTACACACTGCCTCTGAGATAAGCCTGCCTGCTCGTGCCAAGCTACGAAGGGGGTGAGCAGGGGTTATTTTAGGAGTGTACCCCCTTACCCTGACTAGAAGCAAGGGTCCCTATTTGGTCAAAGGTACCTACCTCTGCCAACTAGAGACCCCCAGTTCTAACAGTGTGCTAGTAATAGGGAGAGAATTTTAATTTTTTACGGAGTTTATATAGCTCGAACTAGACCCGAAGCACCAGTGGCACACCTACTCCCACACCTACACATTTGTATGATCCGGTCTGGCACTTGTGAATCAAGAAATATTGTTACTGTCCATATTTTGGAGGTGTAAGTCTATTCAATGGAGATTTAAGACGTTTTATTGGAATTGGGCTCTGTGGCCATACTTTATATCAATTATCCTGTTCAACGCACGTTCATCGAAGCAGGAAAAAACGACCACTAAAGGAGGGTTGTTCATTTATTAATTATGTATTTATTTATTCATGGCTGTTGTCGTGCCACCGAAGCCTTACATCCCCAGCAACGAAACCAATGAACGGTTGGGGAGGAGTTTGAACTTTTATCCTACCCTGAGCAGGTGCTCTGCACCCCGGTGGGTAGAGTTTCCCATTGGTGGAAGACTTGTTTGCAGAGCGCAACACTTTTCACAATGCGCAGCTCATACAAGTGCCTAGAGGTTTGCAGCACTAATAACACAGTACCTCTCAACATCGTCCATTGAACACAAGCTCCTAGAGGCCGTTCAGATTGCAGTGTCAATAACTCAGCGCTTCTCACAGCACCCAGCTCAAACAAGCGCCTAGAGGTCATTCAGCTTGCATTGCTGATAACGCTGCATATGGAATGGCCTCTAGGCGCTCGTTTGAACAAGGTTCTGGTGAGACGTGCTGATTTATTAGCAGTGCAGTCTCATGGTACTTTGGGCACTTGTAAGATGATTGTGTGATGTTGAGACGTAATTATTAGCACTGCATACTGAATGGCCTCTAGGCGCCTGTATGAACAGGGTGCTTGTGAGAAGTAGTGATTTATTAGCAGTGTAGTATCAATGCACCGTAGACACTTGTATGGTAAGCCTATGATGTTGAGAACTACCAAATTATTAGCACTGCATATCGAAAGGCCTCTTAGCGCTTGAGTGAAATGTGTGCTAAGAGTGGCACAGATTAATTAACCCTGAAACTGAATGTCCTCTGCGGGCAGGGGTGAATTGTGTGCTAGTGATAGGGAGAGAATTTAAAATTTTTACGGAATTTTATATAGAACTAGACCCAATGGAACGTGCCTGTGGAGCAGAGGTCTTCACTCTGTGTGATTTGGAGAGGTGTCCAAGGGGCGTGAGGCCGTGGCAAAGAGGAGGGGGCGGGCGGGTGGTAGGTTTAGCGGAGGTCTAATGGCAAGGGCTTTCGCAGCCACTTAACACCTCTCTCTAACAAGAACTTTAAAGCGAAAACAACGTTTCTAAATCCGTTTTTGTGTACGCTGTGATTTCTGTGACCTTCCTGTGCACCGTCCCTCGTGGGCTGTTAGTGCGCTGACGTAGGGCATGGGGCTCAGTGTGACCGTGCTGAGCGAGCTCCTGAAGCTCATACAACTAGAGCCATTTCTGAAACAAGCAAAAGCGAAAGCCCGGCACCTTGTGTGTAACCTGATACACAAGGAGCCCTGCACGCCGCTGCTCACTCCCGCAAGGCAAAGGCTGTGGGAGTGAACATTTGGCAAAAAGGTGGGACATGCACCCGCCTTTAGCCATTTGCAAGCTACAAAAACAAAGTGACACAGGCAACAGCCAACAAAATGCGTGGGGGGGAGTCAGAGCCACACTGTTTAGAGTGAGAGTGATTACAAGAAGCCTCGCAGGGCAGCGCATGCGGGCTGGCTCAGGCCCGACCAAAAAAACGAATGAAAGGGACAGAATACACGTAATCTCTGAAACAAAGGTGGAACACATCATACTTTGATAACCCAAATAATAGATTATCGCAAACCTGCTCAGGTTAAATAGAGGGAAAAAGAAATTATCAAGGCGAGTCAGGCCTAGGCACTGACTCTCTCAAGACAAACAACCATTTGCAAAGCCAATAGTTCTGGCGCAGGCCATTAACCTTTTGGCAATTCTTTTTTGGTCTCGCTTGCAGGCAGCATGCATGCACTGTCACCATGGTGATTCTCTATTGTGTGTAAACAAAAAAAACTCTAAAAAGAAGGTTTTCGCCCACTTATTACTTACCATTTGTCGGCATCCTTATCTCTCTTCTTTGCTGCCTTCTAATTCGGTAGCAGTGTCCAGCTCTCACTTCTATTTCTTTGTGTGGCGCATAGACCAAGTACAGTTGAGCTTAATTTATTTAGAGTCCATCCACAGCTCCTGCTGTGAGGTACTATTTATTTATTTATTTTTGCCATTTATTATAAATTGTGAATTCAACCTGAGGGTGCCGGGGTTCATTACGTGAGCACCATAGTTACATTACACACGTTCACATTTTTTTTTTTTTAGGCACAGGATATTAAATGATTTGCCCAGAATCACAGAATATTGAGATGACGCCGATACTTAAACCTGGCTCTCCAGTTCCAAAGTTAGGATCTCTGGCCGTAGCCCACATCCTCCTTTCCCCTCCCACCCACTCCTTCTCTTGATGTGTAATGCAGTGGTGGCTAGTAGGGGATGGTGGTGGGGGGCGGGGAAGGTGGGGATTAGAAAATAAATAAAAAATAAAACTTACCTGTTGGTCACCGTCGCCAGCTGCTGCCTCTCCTCCTCAGGAGGCAGGAAAAGGAAGCACCCAGGCTTCCAGATTCCCATAGCCAATCACAACACTGCTGATAGCAGCATTGTGGTTGGTCTGTGCACCGTGGTTCGGTGCTCAGAGAGGTAGTGGAAGCCTGGGCATGTTCTCCACCCAGGCTGTAATACAGCCTGGGTGGAGAACATGCGTAGTGCGCATGACTGTTTCGCCGGCCTGAGTCGGCCAGCCAAACAATCATGCGGACTTTAGGTGCAGCATCAGCCACTCCTCCTCCCTGTGAGGCAGGGAGCCCAGCCCCGCCCCGCCCTAACCTGAAGGCAACTGCAATACAAAAAATAAAATGATAATAAAGTGCCATTATTATTTTATTTTTTCCTTTGCACTGCTGTAAAGCAGTGGTGCGACGTTTGAGCCGCCGCTGGTGTATTGGTCGATCCTTGACGGAGACATAACAAATCGATTTTAGATTTAGAAAATAATTTTCATAGATGTAATTTCCTAAAACTTCAGGCATTTCTGCCTAAACAGCAAATGACCCAGCTGTAGAAAGCTCTGCTTTTTCTATTCATAAACGTCTCATATCTTGGTGCCGCTAGACAAAATGATCGTGCCGCAAAAGCTCTGCCCGACTGCTATATGAGGAGGCAAATGTAAGACCTTGGTTTGGAAATGGCAGTTTAAAGAGAGGCGTGTGTGTTTAGAGTACCAGTCTGCAGGGTTACTGTAAAATGAACCAGTCTGTGTCAAAAGTGCAGTATGCTCAAACTGATCAGAATACTTTTCACTTTGCAATCTCAACTCAAGCTGCACCATGCAGCCACTCCTGTGGATGCACTTAGTTCAATGAGCAAATCGCAGGAAGCACTTCACCGCAGCAGTTCTTTCTAATTCAGGTCAGAAAGCACAGTCATCAAAGAATCTCAATATATGTCAAGAAAAAATACACAGTTCCTCAAAGAAGCAGGCAGATTGGAGGTTAGCAGTGACGCACGGGAGCTCCAAATATGGAAGTTGAATCCTCCTGTTTACAACATGCGTTAAAAAAAGTAACATCCACACAGGTGCTCCAGTTAACTCTAAATTGTATTTCAAACAAGTTCTGGCCAAGCCTTTAGGTCTCGTCTACATTTAGCTAGTCACACAGCTGTACAAAATGGCAAAGAACACATTGGCAATGCCAAAAAGCTCTACTATTTGGCTTTTCAATGTTTTTCAAGCCATATTGTGCAGCTGTGTGAATTCAGTGTAGCATGGTTGAAAGTTAAAATAAAAGCACTATAAAGTATCCATCATTGACTGCCTCATACAACTTTTTTTTACACTTTCAGCCATGCTACACAGCAGGTGAGTGGCTGTACAGCATTGTTAACATCATTGACAAATCCAATAGGAGTTGCATAGGTAAGACCTATTAAGGTCTTACCTATGCATTGCTCGTTTTATTCATTTATGGTTTGTGCAAAACCATATTGATGAGTAGACTGCTGAGCCATCATTATTCCAAAAAGAATCATTGGCTAAAGCCACATTTTTTGCATGGTTTCAAAAAAGCATATATTACCATTTGAGTCCCTGACACTGAAGGGGACTATGGATGTGCTCCATGCTGTAACTCAAAATGAAATAAGCAAGGGGCTGAAGGGCGCTAAACCACTGTCCATGCTGCTGATACATGCTGCAGCAGCAGGAGGAAACATGTGAATGACACAACTACAGACTAATGGATGAAGTCTGGCTGAAAACCCCTACAAGCAACTATTTTATACACATAATTGTAGTATTGTAGAAAATTCAATAGGTCTTGGCTAACACCAGACCTCAATAAGCCAATCAGTCTAGCGTTGGCAGACTGCCTTTATAATAATTTTTGTAATATTTTTGTAAAACTTTCTTTCAAATAGGGAGACTTGCAAAGACAGATCGTTAGAGAGGCTTGCAAAGACAGATAGAGAGGTTTGTAAAGACTGACAGAGAGGCTGGCAAAGACTGATAGATAGAGAGGCTTGCTAAGACAAATAGTTACGGAGGCTTGCTAAGACAAATAGTTACGGAGGCTTGCTAAGACAAATAGTTACAGAGGCTTGCTAACACGGCCAGATAGAGAGGGTTGCAAAGACAAATAGATAGAGGCTTGCAAAGTCAGGTAGACAGAGAGGCTTGAAAACGCAGACAGGCTTGCAAACACAGACAGATAGGCTTGCAAAGAAAGACAGATAGAGAGGCTTGTAATGAAAGATAGAAAAGGTTGTATAGATGTGTTGAAAAGATAGATACTGTGTATAGATAGATAGATGATAGATAGATAGATAGACGGACGGACAGACAGATATAGAAGGTTGCATAGATGAATATATGGAGAGGGTTGCCTAGATAGATAGATACATAAATAGATACATAGATAGATAGATTTCCAAAAGTAGATACAGTTGCAAAGGTAGAAAGAGTTGCAAAGATAGAGAGATAGGTATGGAAAGGCAGATAGACAGACAGAGGTGCAAAGATAGATAGATAAATAGATGATAGATGATACATTGATTATATATTATAGATAGATAAATAAACCAACAGATAGATTATAAATAGACAGTGTTAGATCGGTTAGACTTAGGGTAGTCTTCCCCCAAATGTTTTGCCTACTAACCTCCAATTTTTGCAGAAATTAGTTTTTGTTGGCCTTAGGACTCTGATCACTTTACCACTGCTAACCAATGGTAAAGTACTTGTGCTCACTCCCTAAACATGGTTTGATTGGCATATACCTAATTGGCATATTAAATCTACTTAAAAGTCCCTTGTAGAGTGGTATACCATATAGCCAGGGCCTGTAAGTTAAATGCTACCAGGGGGCCTGCAGCACTTATTGTGCCACCAACTTAAGTAGCCTTCCAAAACATGTCCCAGGCCTGCCATTGCAGCCTGAATGCAATGTCACACTGCCATGTTGACTTGGCAAACCTCAAACCCTCCTTTTATTACATATAAGTCACGCCTAAGGTAGGCCCTAGGTAACCCATAGGGCAGGGTACTGTGTAATCAAAAGGTTGGACATGTACTTTTAGGTTTTATATGTTCTGGTACAGAAAATATCCTAAATCCGTTTTTAGGTCGAGCCTGAGTCAGCGCGCATGCGTTGCCCTGCGATACTTGCTATAGTGGAGTATGGAAGAGAAGCCCCGCCCACTTTCTGCCCATATTTTTCATTGGCTTGAGTCTTTGTCCTTTGTAAATGCTGGCTTCTGATTCAGTAATTGGTTTGTTAGTCCCTCCTTAGTACAGCCTTGTCTTCATTTGTAACCTCCCATCGCTACTGGCCCCTTTACTTCGCTTGTTACACGGTACGTGTTCTTAAATCTGTAAGCACTATTTTCTTTATTGAGTTTCTCTTACTGCATGCACAACGTGCTTTGCTTACATTCAGTGCGGGACAATGGCAGCTGCTTCTTTGAAATTCAATAGGTCTCGCATTTGAATGCAAGACCTATTGCATTGCAAATATTTTTTTGTAATGTGGTGACAACAAAAAATATATCAAGTTTGGCGCTATTTCTGGTATTTTGTTATAATAATATATGGTACAAAGCTTGCTTAATTGGCGTAGTGTTGTCGGTGTGTTCTGGTGCATTTTTACTTTTTTGTTCGATGAGTGGTGTGCCATGTTTGGATCAGCACTTTTTACAACAAAGTTGTTAAAAAAGTATGAAAAAAGAGCGTTGAAATAGTGGTCCAAGCGCTGGAATCTCGAAAATAAAGTTTGAAGAGCTTGAGTTGCTCTTGACAGTGGTTTACCAGAAAGATGGAGACGGAAGCCCTGTAATGAAATCTTTTTAGCATTGCATAAGCAGCACCCGAGAAAGCTACTAACGAGCTGTGCCACAGAGGCCTCAGCAAAACCTTGCTACATTCTTTGACAACCATAACTAACCGGTGTCACTTTTCAAGTCACAGCAACTCTCTGCGTTCTGCTTTCCCTAGCACTTAATTTGGTAAATATGAAAGGCTGGGAATTGGGGGAATCTGGAAGATGTGTTGTCTATTTCCTACAGTAGCACCCATAATTGGGCACTCTTCATTTATGTGTTCCATATAGTAATGCCAATTTCCATGTTTGAGACATTTGTCCCTGATGATGTGAGGGCTCGTCAGCCTTAAAGAGTCAGCACATAGTCCGTTGTATTTTAACATTAATCACCAGCCTTCAAACTTTTGCTAGTAACTTGCTGCAATATGACTCCAAACATAGATATTAAAAATGCCCTAAGAACTATAGAATTATGGAACAAGACAAATTCTCCGGTATCAGAAATTTAGACAGCAAATAAGTTATTGTATGGCGTATCCTGTCTTTCAGGGCTACCGCTCACTCTAAATCGGCCCTTAAGTGGGGTTCTGTAGGTTTATTATTTTTTACACCAACTCTGTCCTGTCTCAAATAAAGCTGGTGAACCCAGGAAACTGCAAGGTGCGTGGAGGTATTTTTTAAAGCAGTGTTTTTGAAATGGTAGCACTGAACCCATAGCCAAGCACCAACACTGAAAGGCCGTATGTAAAGCCAATACTATATATTTATATAGTAACAGTTAACAATTGAGTGATGGTTCTGGCAGAAGCATGCAAAACTACAGAAAATTGCCAATTATGGTTAAGATAGCACATAACACACGCCATAACTCATTGCTTCTGCCATGTACACCTATTTTCCAATGGCACTGATAGTTATTTAGAGAACAACATGGCGGACATGTGTTGTTTGTGCTCTTAACCATAAGTGGTGAATTTCTGTGGCTTTACGTATTTGAGCTGTTTGATAAGTAGATATTTACAGTGAGTTTCATTGTTTATTGTATGATGTACTTAATTTACAACCTTCGCTGCACATGGCCTTTGCCTACAAGAGGTAATGTGAGTATTTCGAATAATCACCAAGTCACTATCATGGTCAGAAAAAAACAGAATAGAGTTTAAATATTTATGCTTAAAAGTCCAACGAAATTATCACAACATGTATGTTTTATTTATTTTTAAAAAAAAACTATGCTTAACAAATGTGTGACAAATCTGAAGTGATAAAAGCAAACACAAGGAGATGATGGACGGGGTGCTGAAACTTTTCAGACACTCACCCCCAGTCACAGATCTGGGTTGAATCCATCATCGTTCTTTAGCACACTTTGCCACCCCAGTTCAGACACAGCTATATGCAAATCAGTCTTGGCCCTGTGCCTCATGGGACCAGTCCAGCCCGAACTGCCAAGCCATGTCTTCCCTGGACCGGAAAAAAGCATCCTGGGACCGGTTTCGGGGGAACACCCCTCATCAGCCAGGCTAGTTTGAATCCAGTGGCAAAGTGAGCAAGGGACCCACGTCTGGGCAAACCCTGCCAACTTTGAGCGAACAAAGCAAACACAAGGAGATGTTGGACAGAGCGCTGAAACTTTTCAGACACTCGCCCCCAGTCACAGATATGGGTTGAATCCATCATCATTCTTTAGCTTTAAATCTGAAGTGATAAGCACATATGTTTTACAATTCAGACGAAAAATCTATTTGGAGCTCAGTCCATGTGTTAATTTGTGTGCAATGAATGTACAGGATACCAACATCAATTGAGCCAAACATTTAAAAGTTTTTATTTTTATGACAGCCAAGAACATGGACCAAATCATCACCAGGTCATCAAATGTTCTGATCTAAGTGCCCCAATACAAAAAGAAAATTTGGACCAATTTTGTTGAAGAAAATGGACTGTAAAAAGAAAAAGAAACGGTAGAAATAATCAAACTGAAATGTTTAGTGCGTGCCCCATTTTTAGGTCAAGCCTGGGCAGCTCATGCGCTGCTCTGCGAGCCATGCTGTATTGGAGCATGGAATAGAAGCCCCGCCCACTTTCTGTCCATATTTGTCATTGGCTTGTTTCATTGTCCTTCGTAAATGCTGGCTACTGATTAATTAATAGGCTTGTTAGTTCCTCCTTAGTACCGCCTTGTCTTCATTCGTAACCTTCCATGAGGACTGGCCCTTTTACTTCGCTTGTTACACGGTGAGTCTTTTTTTAGTCTGTAAGTACTATTTTCTCTAAATAGTTTCTCCCACTGCAGGCACAACATGGTTTCTTCAACATTCAGCGCGCTATGCTTGCTTTCACTTTCTAGCAGCCCAGGACAATGGCAGCTGCTTCTTTGAATAGGTCTCGCATTTACAAGAGTTTGAGCTATTGGCATTGTACATGACAATGCCTTTTTTAATGTGTCAATTATCAAAACATATAAATAAAGGGCATTGTCATTTACAATGCCAATAGCTTAAACTCTTGCAAATGCGAGACCTAATGCATTGCAAATGCCTGTTCACTACTGTGAGTAAAGAATCACTGGATTTTGCCCTGATACCCCTCCACTATCTGGGCTTAGAAATATCACACTATACAAAATAATGATGTGGAGTAATAGATACATTCAAAGTAATGTTATGTCCCGTATAGAGGCCCTAATGTAGACCCGTTCATACATGCCCTAAAATGGACCTATTCGTATTTGCCCTAATACGGTCATATTCGTGCTTGCCCTATTATGATCAAAGCCGCGTATGCCATATTACGGTCATAACTGTACATGTCCTATTATAGTCATGATTCCTTATATAGGCATGATCTTTCACCTACATTGGTCCTCGATAGTACACAACGAGCTCTGAGGGCTCAACGTTATCTAGCCTGTGGTTTTGAATACAGCAGGGTTTTTCGCAAACACAGGCCCACACTGTACTCATCAATTATGCATGACTCTCTAGGAATACACCACCTGCATAATATGTATGTACAAAGTTCATCCCTGATGTCTTCCTCAAGTCTAACAAGGCCCAATACAAACCATACGAAGCAACTAGAGTCTTCAGGGTATAAATACACCACATCTTGCCCTGGTAAGATAGAGGGAACCGAGACTTCCATGCTGACACACTGACCAGAGACGCTGAGGCTCCTGCATGCAGTCGCTCCAGCTGACAGCGGTCTGACACAGCCCTTGCGGGGTGTCCAACTCGAGACCAGGACGGGGTCCACACTCTATCTATTCAGGTATGGGGGTTCGACTAAATCCTAGAAGGATTCTTGGCTCTTAGGCTTTTAGACCTACACATATGCTAGGTACACTCAGGTACATCTAGTTAGGCATCGTAGGAGTACGCGCACTTTCAGAATGCTTTTATATTCATGTATGTATTCATGATTATTGCAACATGGTAGAACTCTTCTATCCGTTCACTTTTATCGTACTGCTGATAATATATCTCTGCTATTGTCTGTTGGTTACTGCAGCACATATATTTTACACTAGAATAACAACTGTTCAATAAATACTTATTGAAACGCCCAGACTGTTTATTCTGTGTAACTCTCTGAGACAAACCAAATATGTAAGCACGAGTGACTGAGTAAAAAGTAGTACATTGTTTCCACGATTCTGAGGGATCAGGGTTGTCATGATCTAAGGTTGCCAGAAACGAATCTCTCCCCGATAAGAGGAGATTCTAGTGGCACTGTGAGCTAGCTAATGCAAATCAGGCTAACATACGCGGTGGGGGTGCACAGAATCAGTCTAACACCAAGCCCACGGTTTATGTTATCCAAACGCGCAGGTCCTGCATGGGTACTATAGGAACTACACGACAGTAATAATAGGATACATCAAATTACCCTATTCAATGGTACATTGTCCCATCCCAAATACTTATATTGATCAAAAACCACATACTAACATTTATTCCTGAAGTGAACAATTATTATCTTCGTTTAATTGTTCTCTAATTAATGCAAAAATCAAAGTGAAACATCAACAAAAACATATTTACACAAACACTTACATATAATCACTTTGTCAGATATTGTTTCCTACCCCCCAGTTTTCAGTTTCCGTGTTTGCACTCTAACTAACAGCAATCCACTGCGAGGTAATCCTATATACACATGAGGTACAAGCTACACCTCTGAGACCATTTTACATTGTCTATATCCAATTTTAACCCAACTATTTCTTTATTTAATGCATTCCTCCATGCACCAACAGTCGACGTGTTTCAGCCCTTTTTCATCCGGGCCTCATCAGGACAAGGGTATAAGGAACTACCTAAAGTTTATTCTGTGTAACTCTCTGAGACAAACCGAATATGTAAGCATGAGTGACTGAGCGAAAAGTAGTACATTGTTTCCACGATTCTGAGGGATCAGGGTTGTCATGATCTAAGGTTGCCAGAAACTATTCTCTCCTCGATGAGAGGAGATTCTAGTGGCACTGTGAGCTAGCTAATGCAAATCTGGCTAACATACGCGGTGGGGGTGCACAGAATCAGTCTAACACCAAGCCCACAGTTTATGTTATCCAAACGTGCAGGTCCTGCATGGGTACTATAGGAACAACACGACATGGCGCCGCCAACGTTGGTTGGGTACTTATTTAACAGTAGAATCTGAGTAGTTCAGTCCTGCTATTCTCAGAGAACATACTCACAAAACCCCAGAGACGTGGGAGTGGGTGGGCACAAAATCCGCCGCAGCTGAGTAGTACGAAAATACTATTTATTGGCTGTTGGTTATTCAAGCTTGAAAGGACATAGTGTTCCTAAAATTGTGCCTAAAACCTTATCATAGTTTCTTTGAAACATTAGTCTGTGTTTTATACACAATGACTACCGCGGTCTTAGATCCACTACAAATGCCACTGCCCCTGTCAGACGAAGAAGATCCTGAGGGTGAAATACAGATTGAACCAAAATTCAGAAGGACAATCACCATAAGACTATTAGAAATGGTTTACGAGCTGGGGGAGGCATGGTAGTTTTCATGATTGAGGTACACAAATCAAATAAAACAGAGGTATTCTATTCATGGGTTACATTCCCAGCAGCAAATGCCATAACAAAGACATTTCACTACTACATAGCAGGAGATGCACCACAGGAATATGCCCCGTTTGAGGACATAGAGATTCCATTCTCTTACCAGGAACATTATTACTGGTTTAATGGCGCCCTACCCCACATAAGAAACAGAGTAAGATAAGGCCAGCTTGCAGGAGACGGGGCCACATGGCCGATACTAGCGGCTTACACACCGCATCCTGACATTGGAACAATGCCACAGCCAGAATTACTCATACGACACAGAAATTTAATTAAAATCTACAGAAACTTGACGCAATTCGTCAAGAGGACTTTAACAATCCAACCTGCATCAGGTGCAGCAAATAGTACTCCAGCTCAGGATACAGGAAATAAAATCACTCCTCAAACATTATACGTGGTAATGGGCAAAATGCCCGCAAAACACGAACAAATACCATTCTGGATAGCTCAGAAAATAACTCAGCTTGAGGCAGTATTCCCGAATACTACCACCTATGATACACACAGAATACTAACAATCTGCTTGCCCATGGGGATCACACCACAAACCCTCTTGGGGTTCAGTCTTTGCTGCCATATATACCAGAACACATGGTATCCCGTCATTAGCAGTAGTACCTGACGTATTGAGACAGATACAAAATGAGTACAGAGCAGAGCCTGCCCTTAACTTAGGATGAAGTTACTAAATAACTTTGACCAGGTATCAGCCATAATACTAGCTAACATTAAGGGGGAAGCAGCTTCAGTGGCGATCCGCCAACGCCTAAGGGAATTCAGTCCAGTAGATCAACAACACGAACAACCCAAAATAATTGAAACTGCATATGCAGAACTAGGCAGAGACAGTCTATGTGGGAAAGCATTGAAACCACAACTGGTGGGCAGTCCTGAAAAGGACACTACAAAGCAGACACCTACTTCTTCTAAAAAGAAGTGGGAAAATAAAAAACAACAAAAGTCTAAAGACAGCAGATCTCAATCCAGAGGTAGGTCTCCTCAACAGGAGCCCTCTGAAAGGAGGTATAACCTCAGGAATAGGGATAATATTAAGAAACCTGACAGGTATCAGGATACTGATACTCGTTCCTCTCGTTCCTTTTAGGGTTCATCAAAAAACTCAGAGAGGAAAGGACGGTCAGAACACAGACAAGAGGAGCGTACAAAGTCCAGAGACACGCAACACGCTGCGGACTACGCACCTAAAAAAGAAGATAAACAAAAATCAAAACCTCAGTTCAAAAATAAGAAGGTAGCTGGTCTCAAGATCAGACATGCCCAGAATTCTGAGGACACAGCTTCTGAATGGGAAATGGACTCTGACGATGCTAGACAGCGCGGCAGAAGTAACAATAGCTCACCAGAACCTGAAGGAATTTCTGGTGACAGCGGAGTTGAGTGAGTATATCACGGTGGAAACACCTGATACTCGGGTAAGTGTTCCACATAAGTTACATGAGATAACACTCCGGATGGAGGGGGACAAGCCCAGGAAAATTAAAGGTCTATTTTGGAAAAATCTGTCATCTGGATATGAGATCCTGTTAGCAGAGCAAGACTGGCCGCCAGCATTCGTCATGGAGAGCCCTAGGGGAGAAAATATAGTTTTTCTAGCTTTTTCCGACTTCGTTTCCATACATTTAAAACATGCATATGCGCTGGATTGGGCGGTTGCCCTAGCTCCAGCATTGTACAAAAATCATGCTGGTTGAGATGAGGATTCAACCCACCATGTGATCCCATTAAAAGTTTCACCAAATGCTCAAAGGCAATACCCTATAAAGCAGGAAGCTAAAAAACAAGTCAGGGAGATTCTAGATCAACTTGAATACCAGGGGTGATTGAAAATTGCACTTCCCCTATGAACAATCCTTTGTTCCCCGTATCAAAACCTGACAACACATATCATTTAGTTTTGGATTACAGACATTTAAACACTTGCACAAAGACATTTGCAGTTCAAAATGCACACAGTGCCGCATTAATGAATAACATTGTGCGGAAAAAATACAAAACAACACTAGATATCTCAAATGGATTTTTCTGCCAGAATATAGCGCCTGAAAGCAGGTATCTGACCGCATTCTCATCGCTAGGGTCCCATCGGCAATTTTGCCAACTCCCCCAAGGGTATAAGAACAGCCCGGGGTATTTTCAGCAAGGGTAACAGAGTTACTACAAAATTTGGATGAAGAAGCATTGTCCTATGTAGATGATATTTATCTGACGGACGATTACTTTCTGAGGCACTTGACCAGGGTGAGCACCATTATTATGGGATTCGCCTCTGAGGGCTATAAATTTAATGTAAAAAAATCAAAAATTGCCCACCTCAGTGTCCTATTTTTAGGATACGAGCTGTCAAGTGAAGGAAAAAGCCTAGCAGCTAACTTTTTAGAAAAGTGTGCGCTGCTCCAACCTCCAAAATCATTAAAGAATTTACAATCAATTCTGGGATTCCTAAATTTTGGTCGAGCATACATTTTGGATTACGCAGAAAGAGTAAAACCTTTCTACAACTTAATAAAACCTGACTTTTCAGTTAGACATTGGACCCAGGAACATACAAATATCCTACGTTCACTACAAGGAGACATGATAGCTTCAAAACATTTACAGACATGCGTAAACACACACAATTTGGTGATCCGAGTAATAGCGGGTCAATGCGGGTACACTTATTTGACCTTCAATGAAGGAGAAACGGTACCAATCGCATACAAATCACACCTGTACACAAACGCAGAGATGCGTTTTACTTCAACAGAAAAAATTCTGACAGCAGTGCAGACCGCTGTAGCAAGAGAAAGAGCTCTGGCTCAGGGGAAACGCATAATTGTCGTAACCCCGGTACCGGCTTTAGAAGCAGTTACAAAGGGCAGCATTCCAAATGCAGAAGCCTTACATCCAAGATGGATACAATGGGCTAATTCCCTTACTGCAATGGATGTTGAATACTGATTTGATCCAAGTTTAAAAACACAAGCATTTCTTCAATACGAACAAGAATATCCTCTACCAAATGAGATTTTGCCTCTAGATCAGTATGAATACATTATTTACATTGACTGATCTGCTCAACCGACCATAGGGAGTAAGCAAGCTTACAGCGCAGCATGTGCAATCGTTAAAAGTTGCATGCACGATGGAAAGTTCCATCCAAGTTGCACTAAAATGCAATCTCTAGGAGACTGCATTCAGTTGGCAGAATTAAAAGCACTGATACTGGCACTTGTAAATACGGAACACGAATTCCCCACACTAATTGTGTGTGATTCCTTTTACTGTGTACAGTCGTACAATGAATATTTACATCATGGGAAACAAAACGAGTTTAAAGACGCAAAAGGTGGCACAATTAAGCATAAAATGATATGGGAACAGGTGGTGGAGTTGAGAAACGAACTACCAAGGGCTCACGTGAAACATACACTGAGTCATCAGCGTGATGGCGTTCACGTTGAAGGGAATTCCTTGGCTGATGAAGCCGCAAAGGGGGCTGTACGCACAGCGTCCGTAGCTGCAGTCACTCGTTCAAAAACGAGGATAGACGGCGAGATTATGGTAGCTGTCAATGCATCACGCAAAGGCAGCACAGCAGTACCAAAGAAATTTCCACTCAAGTACTCCTACAAGTTAGATGCACACAATATTCCATATGCTTAGATTCCTGGAGTGGGGGATAGAGTAATACCAAATATGGATCGTAGGCAAGTCTTAATTCTAGCAGCACACGAGGGTTTGGGTTCTGCACATACAGGCGTTACAGTGACTATTTCTTTACTGAAACAGCGCTACTGGTGGCCAGGGTTAACAAAGCAGACCAAAGACTATGTCTTAAAGTGCGACATCTGCCAGCAGATGAAAGGCTCCACTGTAGCACGCCCAGCGCAGACACCATTACTAAAATCAGATAAACCTCTTGCATGTGTATATTTGGACCACTGCGGACCCCTACAATCTGATGGGGCCAAGAAATATATCATGGTTGCAGTGGATTCCTGCTCTAGATTCCTATGGGTTTGGCCTCAGCGCTCAGCTGAAACTCGAACTGTTATAAAAGATTTGCGAGTCTTTATCGGCACATACGCAGTTGGCACGTTACATTCTGACCGTGGCCCCGCGTTTAGCTCTCGGGCTTACAAAGAGGCCATGGAAGGATTGGGCGTAGCATTGCGGTACTCCTCTCCGTACCATCCTGAGGGTAATTCGGTCGTGGAGAGGAAAAACCGTGACTTAAAGCAATCTTTAACAGCTAGGGTATTAGGCAAGGGCAGTAGATGGGTCGATCACTTATATGGGGTACAAAGGGCAATAAACAATCAGCCAAGAAGCTCTCTAGGGGGTGTCACTCCTTACGAGGTCCTATTTGGGACAAGAATGTGGGTACCTGATCTTGATTGTGAAGACACAGTGGCGGAGGAAAAACCATTTGATATCCATGATCTTTTGGCTGTTTTGCAGGATCTAAATGAATCCAGGACACAACAAAGCAACGTCCACTTAAAACAGACCGCCACTGAGGAAGTCAAGGCAGTAACGGCAAGACCTGTCTGGATCCCTAAAGTCGGGGATCTGGTCAGAGAAAAGATTGCAGACAAGAAAGAATTTGGGCCATCATACAGAACAGCTGTACCGGTCATAGCAATCCAAGGCACAAGAACAGTACTTCTGCCCCCTCTTGCCGGAAAAAAGGAGAAAAGATTTGTCTCAATTGACCTAATCAAACCACACTATGTAGCCGATACTAAACAGTAGGCCTCGTGGACTCCACAGTAGCAGACGCCCTCCTCTCGCTACAATCCAAGAAGTTCAAACAGAAAGACTCATCACGTTTGAAGAGCCACCTGTACGGAATGAAGGACTAAGCAACAATGCTATGGAATTCGTTCCACTTCAACAAGAAGAAAATCAAATCAACAACCAAGTTGCATTAAGACCGACTACAGACATCTACGTCAACATTCCTCGTCAAGAGCAAAATCCGATTTCAACAAATCCCGATGCAATTCCAACAATTGATCGAAGTGCATCTGGCTATTTCATGAACTTTGATACGTTTTCACTGGATCCAAGCGAGCCGGAAACGACGCCAGCCAAAAATCACACAAACAGAAACTCATTGACTTTTGGAACTTTTTTAGAAAGATTTACCTGGTGACACCTTGGATAGAACTATGGTATATCACTGGGATTCTATTTTTTCTTTTCTGGCTAGGTTTAATTATAACTTTTAGTATGCTTATTAATGGACGATATATCCAGCAGATCTCTACAGCCCAAAGAGTAAATTTGATTTTAAAACCACACCAGTCTTCACATCGTAAACCAGGAGACTTGTCTTCAGTGAACATCACAGCAGTTCCTATACCGGACGGTATAGTATGGGACAAGATTGATTTTGATATATTCGGTCCGACTGAACTTTTAAAGCTTAAACATGTATTTAAAATTTCTTTAAGTGATATCATTGCCTCCAGTACATTATCTGATAATTGGGACACTGAAACTGTAAATGCTATGATGTCTGATTTAGAAAAAACTGCAGCATTTCCGAACAATGAAATGTTAGAAGGTACTTCAGACTATGATACATTGTACTGTTACCAACATTATGGTCATCATTTCTTACACAAATCTATAACACCTAGAAATGTATTAGAATACCACCAGTGGGAACACTGCCCAACACCTCCAAAAGGTAGTTTGCAAACTTTTGCACAGAAATTCACATACTTTTCAGGGTTTAATACATCCGACCCGAAGTAATTTTAATACAAAGTGGCAAAGACATCAGCACAGAAAATTATGTTGACTAACACCAAACAGATTTACTCTGCTTCCTTTTTGGCCCAGTTGTCTACACAGGGTTTCGACCTATGGAAGGACACTATAAATTTAAAATCGATCTGGGGTTCTAGGGACTGGCAGGTCCAGGGAACAGAAGCGCTTTTCAGAGCATGCCTCATCCCACAGCAGATTATATTTCTGAATGAAACTGTGCAACAGACATCCTGTCTTGGACTAGCCAAGAACAAGGAAATGAACACACTGGGGTTTCCAGCACCATCACAGATGGGTGGGGGGCAGAATTCAACTACACAGGGGGTAGGATTAGATGACATTATCCAGTACCACAGATCAGATCCTGATTGGACGAAAAGGCTGATTTGACCCATTGACACAAACACCTGTCAACTGAGATTTATGAATACAACCGAAGGGTTTTATATCCATAGGCCAGATACACGCTATGTACAGAGACAACACCCAGGGGTAGTGACATCCTATAGTGTTGGGAAGTTGTGCCTTGATTGGCTAGAGACCTCGACACTCACAGAAGTGAAACAACACTTGACCTTACTCACACCTGATGTAGACCTTAGGGATTTTTACTAGGCCCAAGGAAAACACGTCAGAAACATTTCACATATGCCGGCATTTATGCATATTATAATGAAAACTGGAAAATATGCCAACAGGAGGCCGCAGAAAGAATACGGGAAATAGACCGTATTAACCTAGAGAAGGCATTAGCTGTAGTGGATAATGGGTTAACAACTTTGACCTCCGGGATTTACTCCTTAGGCAACATTGTATCTTCGGCAATCGACATATTAGAACAAGATTTGGCCTTGTTACAACACGGACAATCTCAGCTACGTTCTATTATGATGCTAAGCTGGACGCTACAATCTTTGCGTGCAGGCTATGTGCCCTGGCGTTTTATAAACACCACGTCTCTGTTTTCAGAATACAATCTAACTGATAAACAGACAGAAATGGCACAAAGGGGAGCCAAATATACAATGCTGCGTATTGAGAAACTGGAAAGGTTACCATTCACTGTAGCCGAATTTCCATCAACTGAATGGCTAATTCATGGCCAAATGACTCTGACGGTCACCACGTTTCAGTTTCAATATTGCCTTGAGCAAAGGCAGGCAGGCAAATATGAAAAAATGGGTAAGGGATACATTAAGGAATTTTGGGAGTTACCATATAGATATCAGTGCCGGAATGGGGATCGAGAAGTATTTCGGAGCGGTGCAAACTGCAAGAACGCTTTAAGCGGTTCTCTCATGTGTCAGGATATTTCTCTGCACTGAGCCTGTAGCGGTTCAGTAGCAAACCTATCTTGTCACATGACTGGGACCCCAGCTGCAGTGATCACGCCGGTTTTCGAGTTGCTCTCGAATGAGAGTTACTTGATGCTAAGTGATCAAGGTTGCTGTGGGATGCTTCCGGGCGTCGCCTATCTGGTCTCCGTTAACTCCAGGGTTACTTGCTGTATGCAAGCATTGTTTCTGCCACTGAACATAGTCAGGGAGGCGCCGCTATGGCCTTCACCGAACGTTTCTTTCATACAATTTGATAAACTGAGCAGACTGCAAGCCATGCTTTTACTGCAACCCGTGCCCTTAACCTCCGCTTGAGAAACCTATGAACTTCAAGTTGCAAGGACCTCAAGTGAGATACAGGTGCTCATACGTACAAACTGCCCCATTAATTTCGCAGAAATGGTGGGTCGTATCTTCAATATGTCTGTTACGAGTGGTATTGTACACCTATTTAAGACCGTAGGGTCAGGACTGTTAAGCACCTTTCAGACAGTCCTCGGAGTAATCCCAAATTTGATACATTCCGTATTGGGAAGCGTATTTGGAGGACTCCCGCTTATCCTATTGTTGATTGCAGGGGTCCTATTTATAATACTACTGCTACGCAATGGACGGCCCAATTCCCGAGGGAATGGCAAACATGCTCCTGGAGCGGAAATACCGTGAACGCATGGTACAACTTATGGGCATTTCTTGCCTGCGAGAACTCAATGTCTCCTGGTTTCTATCCTTTCGACCAGTCTGGGTAGACTGCATCTTACCTGTTCTTCGATGCCTGTTTTGCGGAGAAGAATGTACGTTGGATCTTTGTCTAACATTTCCATCAGATGCGCCTCCGGACACGGATGCAATGCTGGACCCCATAAAGGCATACGCTCTGCGTTGTCCCCAGCGGTTTCCGATTCTGATGAACGCATTCCTGGAGAATCCACAGGTGCCGTTTGCTCCTGCTGGGTTAGGTGACTCCTCCACAGGCACCCAGGTAACAATTGCTGCACAAGCTGCCGCAGCACCGACTGTTGACAGTGCTACATACCATCTATGTGCGATTGATGTTCTCTGTGAGGCGTTGGATTTGTCGTCTGCAGTAGCTAACACCAATAATGTTGTGCTTCCCAGCCAGGACACCTAATCTCGAATTGGCTCATCGCGTCCTGGGAAAGAATTCGGCCTCTCCACTCGTTTTCATATTAACAGAGTAAATTTGGAACATTTCCTAAATTGACACTTTCGCTTGAGAAAAGCATGGCCTTCTTCCGCTTTGAGTGAAGCAACTTATATGGAGAAACAAAATAGACATTTTTTTTAGTGGCAATTGAAAATAGCTGAATTGTGACATTTTTGAATTTTTTTTTTTTACAATTTTAAAACCAGGTTTTTACTTGCTTTTAAAATGTTTTTAAATTGTCCAGATTTTTAGTATGGTCATTGTCATCCTATTCGGAAGAGTAGTGGGTGTTATGTCCCGTATAGAGGCCCTAATGTAGACCCGTTCATACATGCCCTAAAATGGACGTATTCGTATTTGCCCTAATACGGTCATATTCGTACTTGCCCTATTATGGTCAAAGCCGCATATGCCCTATTACGGTCATAACTGTACATGTCCTATTATAGTCATGATTCCTTATATAGGCATGATCTTTCACCTACATTGGTCCTCGATAGTACACAACGAGCTCTGAGGGCTGAACGTTATCTAGCCTGTGGTTTTGAATACAGCAGGGTTTTTCCCAAACCCAGGCCCACACTGTTCTCATCAATTATGCATGACTCTCTAGGAATACACCACCTGCATAATATGTATGTACAAAGTTCATCCCTGACGTCTTCCTCAAGTCTAACGAGGCCCAATACAAACCATACGAAGCAACTAGAGTCTTCAGGGTATAAATACACCACATCTTGCCCTGGTAAGATAGAGGGAACCGAGACTTCCATGCTGACACACTGACCAGAGACGCTGCGGCTCCTGCATGCAGTCGCTCCAGCTGACAGCGGTCTGACACAGCCCTTGCGGGGTGTCCAACTCGAGACCAGGATGGGGTCCCACACTCTATCTATTCAGGTATGGGGGTTCGACTAAATCCTAGAAGGATTCTTGGCTCTTAGGCTTTTAGACCTACACATATGCTAGGTACACTCAGGTACATCTAGTTAGGCATCGTAGGAGTACGCACACTTTCATAATGCTTTTATATTCATGTATGTATTCATGATTATTGTAACATGGTAGAACTCTTCTATCCGTTCACTTTTATCGTACTGCTGATAATATATCTCTGCTATTGTCTGTTAGTTACTGCAGCACATATATTTTACACTAGAATAACAACTGTTCAATAAATACTTATTGAAACGCCCAGACTGTTTATTCTGTGTAACTCTCTGAGACAAACCAAATATGTAAGCACGAGTGACTGAGTAAAAAGTAGTACATTGTTTCCACGATTCTGAGGGATCAGGGTTGTCATGATCTAAGGTTGCCAGAAACGAAGCTCTCCCCGATAAGAGGAGATTCTAGTGGCACTGTGAGCTAGCTAATGCAAATCAGGCTAACATACGCGGTGGGGGTGCACAGAATCAGTCTAACACCAAGCCCACGGTTTATGTTATCCAAACGCGCAGGTCCTGCATGGGTACTATAGGAACTACACAACAGTAATAATAGGATACATCAAATTACCCTATTCAATGGTACATTGTCCCATCCCAATTACTTATATTGATCAAAAACCACATACTAACATTTATTCCTGAAGTGAACAATTATTATCTTCGTTTAATTGTTCTCTAATTAATGCAAAAATCAAAGTGAAACATCAACAAAAACATATTTACACAAACACTTACATATAATCACTTTGTCAGATATTGTTTCCTACCCCCAGTTTTCAGTTTCCGTGTTTGCACTCTAACTAACAGCAATCCACTGCGAGGTAATCCTATATACACATGAGGTACAAGCTACACCTCTGAGACCATTTTACATTGTCTATATCCAATTTTAACCCAACTATTTCTTTATTTAATGCATTCCTCCATGCACCAACAGTCGACGTGTTTCAGCCCTTTTTCATCCGGGCCTCATCAGGACAAGGGTATAAGGAACTACCTAAAGTTTATTCTGTGTAACTCTCTGAGACAAACCGAATATGTAAGCATGAGTGACTGAGCGAAAAGTAGTACATTGTTTCCACGATTCTGAGGGATCAGGGTTGTCATGATCTAAGGTTGCCAGAAACTATTCTCTCCTCGATGAGAGGAGATTCTAGTGGCACTGTGAGCTAGCTAATGCAAATCTGGCTAACATACGCGGTGGGGGTGCACAGAATCAGTCTAACACCAAGCCCACAGTTTATGTTATCCAAACGTGCAGGTCCTGCATGGGTACTATAGGAACAACACGACATGGCGCCGCCAACGTTGGTTGGGTACTTATTTAACAGTAGAATCTGAGTAGTTCAGTCCTGCTATTCTCAGAGAACATACTCACAAAACCCCAGAGACGTGGGAGTGGGTGGGCACAAAATCCGCCGCAGCTGAGTAGTACGAAAATACTATTTATTGGCTGTTGGTTATTCAAGCTTGAAAGGACATAGTGTTCCTAAAATTGTGCCTAAAACCTTATCATAGTTTCTTTGAAACATTAGTCTGTGTTTTATACACGATGACTACCGCGGTCTTAGATCCACTACAAATGCCACTGCCCCTGTCAGACGAAGAAGATCCTGAGGGTGAAATACAGATTGAACCAAAATTCAGAAGGACAATCACCATAAGACTATTAGAAATGGTTTACGAGCTGGGGGAGGCATGGTAGTTTTCATGATTGAGGTACACAAATCAAATAAAACAGAGGTATTCTATTCATGGGTTACATTCCCAGCAGCAAATGCCATAACAAAGACATTTCACTACTACATAGCAGGAGATGCACCACAGGAATATGCCCCGTTTGAGGACATAGAGATTCCATTCTCTTACCAGGAACATTATTACTGGTTTAATGGCGCCCTACCCCACATAAGAAACAGAGTAAGATAAGGCCAGCTTGCAGGAGACGGGGCCACATGGCCGATACTAGCGGCTTACACACCGCATCCTGACATTGGAACAATGCCACAGCCAGAATTACTCATACGACACAGAAATTTAATTAAAATCTACAGAAACTTGACGCAATTCGTCAAGAGGACTTTAACAATCCAACCTGCATCAGGTGCAGCAAATAGTACTCCAGCTCAGGATACAGGAAATAAAATCACTCCTCAAACATTATACGTGGTAATGGGCAAAATGCCCGCAAAACACGAACAAATACCATTCTGGATAGCTCAGAAAATAACTCAGCTTGAGGCAGTATTCCCGAATACTACCACCTATGATACACACAGAATACTAACAATCTGCTTGCCCATGGGGATCACACCACAAACCCTCTTGGGGTTCAGTCTTTGCTGCCATATATACCAGAACACATGGTATCCCGTCATTAGCAGTAGTACCTGACGTATTGAGACAGATACAAAATGAGTACAGAGCAGAGCCTGCCCTTAACTTAGGATGAAGTTACTAAATAACTTTGACCAGGTATCAGCCATAATACTAGCTAACATTAAGGGGAAGCAGCTTCAGTGGCGATCCGCCAACGCCTAAGGGAATTCAGTCCAGTAGATCAACAACACGAACGACCCAAAATAATTGAAACTGCATATGCAGAACTAGGCAGAGACAGTCTATGTGGGAAAGCATTGAAACCACAACTGGTGGGCAGTCCTGAAAAGGACACTACAAAGCAGACACCTACTTCTTCTAAAAAGAAGTGGGAAAATAAAAAACAACAAAAGTCTAAAGACAGCAGATCTCAATCCAGAGGTAGGTCTCCTCAACAGGAGCCCTCTGAAAGGAGGTATAACCTCAGGAATAGGGATAATATTAAGAAACCTGACAGGTATCAGGATACTGATACTCGTTCCTCTCGTTCCTTTTAGGGTTCATCAAAAAACTCAGAGAGGAAAGGACGGTCAGAACACAGACAAGAGGAGCGTACAAAGTCCAGAGACACGCAACACGCTGCGGACTACGCACCTAAAAAAGAAGATAAACAAAAATCAAAACCTCAGTTCAAAAATAAGAAGGTAGCTGGTCTCAAGATCAGACATGCCCAGAATTCTGAGGACACAGCTTCTGAATGGGAAATGGACTCTGACGATGCTAGACAGCGCGGCAGAAGTAACGATAGCTCACCAGAACCTGAAGGAATTTCTGGTGACAGCGGAGTTGAGTGAGTATATCACGGTGGAAACACCTGATACTCGGGTAAGTGTTCCACATAAGTTACATGAGATAACACTCCGGATGGAGGGGACAAGCCCAGGAAAATTAAAGGTCTATTTTGGAAAAATCTGTCATCTGGATATGAGATCCTGTTAGCAGAGCAAGACTGGCCGCCAGCATTCGTCATGGAGAGCCCTAGGGGAGAAAATATAGTTTTTCTAGCTTTTTCCGACTTCGTTTCCATACATTTAAAACATGCATATGCGCTGGATTGGGCGGTTGCCCTAGCTCCAGCATTGTACAAAAATCATGCTGGTTGAGATGAGGATTCAACCCACCATGTGATCCCATTAAAAGTTTCACCAAATGCTCAAAGGCAATACCCTATAAAGCAGGAAGCTAAAAAAACAAGTCAGGGAGATTCTAGATCAACTTGAATACCAGGGGGTGATTGAAAATTGCACTTCCCCTATGAACAATCCTTTGTTCCCCGTATCAAAACCTGACAACACATATCATTTAGTTTTGGATTACAGACATTTAAACACTTGCACAAAGACATTTGCAGTTCAAAATGCACACAGTGCCGCATTAATGAATAACATTGTGCGGAAAAAATACAAAACAACACTAGATATCTCAAATGGATTTTTCTGCCAGAATATAGCGCCTGAAAGCAGGTATCTGACCGCATTCTCATCGCTAGGGTCCCATCGGCAATTTTGCCAACTCCCCCAAGGGTATAAGAACAGCCCGGGGGTATTTTCAGCAAGGGTAACAGAGTTACTACAAAATTTGGATGAAGAAGCATTGTCCTATGTAGATGATATTTATCTGACGGACGATTACTTTCTGAGGCACTTGACCAGGGTGAGCACCATTATTATGGGATTCGCCTCTGAGGGCTATAAATTTAATGTAAAAAAATCAAAAATTGCCCACCTCAGTGTCCTATTTTTAGGATACGAGCTGTCAAGTGAAGGAAAAAGCCTAGCAGCTAACTTTTTAGAAAAGTGTGCGCTGCTCCAACCTCCAAAATCATTAAAGAATTTACAATCAATTCTGGGATTCCTAAATTTTGGTCGAGCATACATTTTGGATTACGCAGAAAGAGTAAAACCTTTCTACAACTTAATAAAACCTGACTTTTCAGTTAGACATTGGACCCAGGAACATACAAATATCCTACGTTCACTACAAGGAGACATGATAGCTTCAAAACATTTACAGACATGCGTAAACACACACAATTTGGTGATCCGAGTAATAGCGGGTCAATGCGGGTACACTTATTTGACCTTCAATGAAGGAGAAACGGTACCAATCGCATACAAATCACACCTGTACACAAACGCAGAGATGCGTTTTACTTCAACAGAAAAATTCTGACAGCAGTGCAGACCGCTGTAGCAAGAGAAAGAGCTCTGGCTCAGGGGAAACGCATAATTGTCGTAACCCCGGTACCGGCTTTAGAAGCAGTTACAAAGGGCAGCATTCCAAATGCAGAAGCCTTACATCCAAGATGGATACAATGGGCTAATTCCCTTACTGCAATGGATGTTGAATACAGATTTGATCCAAGTTTAAAAACACAAGCATTTCTTCAATACGAACAAGAATATCCTCTACCAAATGAGATTTTGCCTCTAGATCAGTATGAATACATTATTTACATTGACTGATCTGCTCAACCGGCCATAGGGAGTAAGCAAGCTTACAGCGCAGCATGTGCAATCGTTAAAAGTTGCATGCACGATGGAAAGTTCCATCCAAGTTGCACTAAAATGCAATCTCTAGGAGACTGCATTCAGTTGGCAGAATTAAAAGCACTGATACTGGCACTTGTAAATACGGAACACGAATTCCCCACACTAATTGTGTGTGATTCCTTTTACTGTGTACAGTCGTACAATGAATATTTACATCATTGGAAACAAAACGAGTTTAAAGACGCAAAAGGTGGCACAATTAAGCATAAAATGATATGGGAACAGGTGGTGGAGTTGAGAAACGAACTACCAAGGGCTCACGTGAAACATACACTGAGTCATCAGCGTGATGGCGTTCACGTTGAAGGGAATTCCTTGGCTGATGAAGCCGCAAAGGGGGCTGTACGCACAGCGTCCGTAGCTGCAGTCACTCGTTCAAAAACGAGGATAGACGGCGAGATTATGGTAGCTGTCAATGCATCACGCAAAGGCAGCACAGCAGTACCAAAGAAATTTCCACTCAAGTACTCCTACAAGTTAGATGCACACAATATTCCATATGCTTAGATTCCTGGAGTGGGGGATAGAGTAATACCAAATATGGATCGTAGGCAAGTCTTAATTCTAGCAGCACACGAGGGTTTGGGTTCTGCACATACAGGCGTTACAGTGACTATTTCTTTACTGAAACAGCGCTACTGGTGGCCAGGGTTAACAAAGCAGACCAAAGACTATGTCTTAAAGTGCGACATCTGCCAGCAGATGAAAGGCTCCACTGTAGCACGCCCAGCGCAGACACCATTACTAAAATCAGATAAACCTCTTGCATGTGTATATTTGGACCACTGCGGACCCCTACAATCTGATGGGGCCAAGAAATATATCATGGTTGCAGTGGATTCCTGCTCTAGATTCCTATGGGTTTGGCCTCAGCGCTCAGCTGAAACTCGAACTGTTATAAAAGATTTGCGAGTCTTTATCGGCACATACGCAGTTGGCACGTTACATTCTGACCGTGGCCCCGCGTTTAGCTCTCGGGCTTACAAAGAGGCCATGGAAGGATTGGGCGTAGCATTGCGGTACTCCTCTCCGTACCATCCTGAGGGTAATTCGGTCGTGGAGAGGAAAAACCGTGACTTAAAGCAATCTTTAACAGCTAGGGTATTAGGCAAGGGCAGTAGATGGGTCGATCACTTATATGGGGTACAAAGGGCAATAAACAATCAGCCAAGAAGCTCTCTAGGGGGTGTCACTCCTTACGAGGTCCTATTTGGGACAAGAATGTGGGTACCTGATCTTGATTGTGAAGACACAGTGGCGGAGGAAAAACCATTTGATATCCATGATCTTTTGGCTGTTTTGCAGGATCTAAATGAATCCAGGACACAACAAAGCAACGTCCACTTAAAACAGACCGCCACTGAGGAAGTCAAGGCAGTAACGGCAAGACCTGTCTGGATCCCTAAAGTCGGGGATCTGGTCAGAGAAAAGATTGCAGACAAGAAAGAATTTGGGCCATCATACAGAACAGCTGTACCGGTCATAGCAATCCAAGGCACAAGAACAGTACTTCTGCCCCTCTTGCCGGAAAAAAGGAGAAAAGATTTGTCTCAATTGACCTAATCAAACCACACTATGTAGCCGATACTAAACAGTAGGCCTCGTGGACTCCACAGTAGCAGACGCCCTCCTCTCGCTACAATCCAAGAAGTTCAAACAGAAAGACTCATCACGTTTGAAGAGCCACCTGTACGGAATGAAGGACTAAGCAACAATGCTATGGAATTCGTTCCACTTCAACAAGAAGAAAATCAAATCAACAACCAAGTTGCATTAAGACCGACTACAGACATCTACGTCAACATTCCTCGTCAAGAGCAAAATCCGATTTCAACAAATCCCGATGCAATTCCAACAATTGATCGAAGTGCATCTGGCTATTTCATGAACTTTGATACGTTTTCACTGGATCCAAGCGAGCCGGAAACGACGCCAGCCAAAAAATCACACAAACAGAAACTCATTGACTTTTGGAACTTTTTTAGAAAGATTTACCTGGTGACACCTTGGATAGAACTATGGTATATCACTGGGATTCTATTTTTTCTTTTCTGGCTAGGTTTAATTATAACTTTTAGTATGCTTATTAATGGACGATATATCCAGCAGATCTCTACAGCCCAAAGAGTAAATTTGATTTTAAAACCACACCAGTCTTCACATCGTAAACCAGGAGACTTGTCTTCAGTGAACATCACAGCAGTTCCTATACCGGACGGTATAGTATGGGACAAGATTGATTTTGATATATTCGGTCCGACTGAACTTTTAAAGCTTAAACATGTATTTAAAATTTCTTTAAGTGATATCATTGCCTCCAGTACATTATCTGATAATTGGGACACTGAAACTGTAAATGCTATGATGTCTGATTTAGAAAAAACTGCAGCATTTCCGAACAATGAAATGTTAGAAGGTACTTCAGACTATGATACATTGTACTGTTACCAACATTATGGTCATCATTTCTTACACAAATCTATAACACCTAGAAATGTATTAGAATACCACCAGTGGGAACACTGCCCAACACCTCCAAAAGGTAGTTTGCAAACTTTTGCACAGAAATTCACATACTTTTCAGGGTTTAATACATCCGACCCGAAGTAATTTTAATACAAAGTGGCAAAGACATCAGCACAGAAAATTATGTTGACTAACACCAAACAGATTTACTCTGCTTCCTTTTTGGCCCAGTTGTCTACACAGGGTTTCGACCTATGGAAGGACACTATAAATTTAAAATCGATCTGGGGTTCTAGGGACTGGCAGGTCCAGGGAACAGAAGCGCTTTTCAGAGCATGCCTCATCCCACAGCAGATTATATTTCTGAATGAAACTGTGCAACAGACATCCTGTCTTGGACTAGCCAAGAACAAGGAAATGAACACACTGGGGTTTCCAGCACCATCACAGATGGGTGGGGGGCAGAATTCAACTACACAGGGGGTAGGATTAGATGACATTATCCAGTACCACAGATCAGATCCTGATTGGACGAAAAGGCTGATTTGACCCATTGACACAAACACCTGTCAACTGAGATTTATGAATACAACCGAAGGGTTTTATATCCATAGGCCAGATACACGCTATGTACAGAGACAACACCCAGGGGTAGTGACATCCTATAGTGTTGGGAAGTTGTGCCTTGATTGGCTAGAGACCTCGACACTCACAGAAGTGAAACAACACTTGACCTTACTCACACCTGATGTAGACCTTAGGGATTTTTACTAGGCCCAAGGAAAACACGTCAGAAACATTTCACATATGCCGGCATTTATGCATATTATAATGAAAACTGGAAAATATGCCAACAGGAGGCCGCAGAAAGAATACGGGAAATAGACCGTATTAACCTAGAGAAGGCATTAGCTGTAGTGGATAATGGGTTAACAACTTTGACCTCCGGGATTTACTCCTTAGGCAACATTGTATCTTCGGCAATCGACATATTAGAACAAGATTTGGCCTTGTTACAACACGGACAATCTCAGCTACGTTCTATTATGATGCTAAGCTGGACGCTACAATCTTTGCGTGCAGGCTATGTGCCCTGGCGTTTTATAAACACCACGTCTCTGTTTTCAGAATACAATCTAACTGATAAACAGACAGAAATGGCACAAAGGGGAGCCAAATATACAATGCTGCGTATTGAGAAACTGGAAAGGTTACCATTCACTGTAGCCGAATTTCCATCAACTGAATGGCTAATTCATGGCCAAATGACTCTGACGGTCACCACGTTTCAGTTTCAATATTGCCTTGAGCAAAGGCAGGCAGGCAAATATGAAAAAATGGGTAAGGGATCCATTAAGGAATTTTGGGAGTTACCATATAGATATCAGTGCCGGAATGGGGATCGAGAAGTATTTCGGAGCGGTGCAAACTGCAAGAACGCTTTAAGCGGTTCTCTCATGTGTCAGGATATTTCTCTGCACTGAGCCTGTAGCGGTTCAGTAGCAAACCTATCTTGTCACATGACTGGGACCCCAGCTGCAGTGATCACGCCGGTTTTCGAGTTGCTCTCGAATGAGAGTTACTTGATGCTAAGTGATCAAGGTTGCTGTGGGATGCTTCAGGGCGTCGCCTATCTGGTCTCCGTTAACTCCAGGGTTACTTGCTGTATGCAAGCATTGTTTCTGCCACTGAACATAGTCAGGGAGGCGCCGCTATGGCCTTCACCGAACGTTTCTTTCATACAATTTGATAAACTGAGCAGACTGCAAGCCATGCTTTTACTGCAACCCGTGCCCTTAACCTCCGCTTGAGAAACCTATGAACTTCAAGTTGCAAGGACCTCAAGTGAGATACAGGTGCTCATACGTACAAACTGCCCCATTAATTTCGCAGAAATGGTGGGTCGTATCTTCAATATGTCTGTTACGAGTGGTATTGTACACCTATTTAAGACCGTAGGGTCAGGACTGTTAAGCACCTTTCAGACAGTCCTCGGAGTAATCCCAAATTTGATACATTCCGTATTGGGAAGCGTATTTGGAGGACTCCCGCTTATCCTATTGTTGATTGCAGGGGTCCTATTTATAATACTACTGCTACGCAATGGACGGCCCAATTCCCGAGGGAATGGCAAACATGCTCCTGGAGCGGAAATACCGTGAACGCATGGTACAACTTATGGGCATTTCTTCCCTGCGAGAACTCAATGTCTCCTGGTTTCTATCCTTTCGACCAGTCTGGGTAGACTGCATCTTACCTGTTCTTCGATGCCTGTTTTGCGGAGAAGAATGTACGTTGGATCTTTGTCTAACATTTCCATCAGATGCGCCTCCGGACACGGATGCAATGCTGGACCCCATAAAGGCATACGCTCTGCGTTGTCCCCAGCGGTTTCCGATTCTGATGAACGCATTCCTGGAGAATCCACAGGTGCCGTTTGCTCCTGCTGGGTTAGGTGACTCCTCCACAGGCACCCAGGTAACAATTGCTGCACAAGCTGCCGCAGCACCGACTGTTGACAGTGCTACATACCATCTATGTGCGATTGATGTTCTCTGTGAGGCGTTGGATTTGTCGTCTGCAGTAGCTAACACCAATAATGTTGTGCTTCCCAGCCAGGACACCTAATCTCGAATTGGCTCATCGCGTCCTGGGAAAGAATTCGGCCTCTCCACTCGTTTTCATATTAACAGAGTAAATTTGGAACATTTCCTAAATTGACACTTTCGCTTGAGAAAAGCATGGCCTTCTTCCGCTTTGAGTGAAGCAACTTATATGGAGAAACAAAATAGACATTTTTTTTAGTGGCAATTGGAAATAGCTGAATTGTGACATTTTTGAATTTTTTTTTTTACAATTTTAAAACCAGGTTTTTACTTGCTTTTAAAATGTTTTTAAATTGTCCAGATTTTTAGTATGGTCATTGTCATCCTATTCGGAAGAGTAGTGGGTGTTATGTCCCGTATAGAGGCCCTAATGTAGACCCGTTCATACATGCCCTAAAATGGACGTATTCGTATTTGCCCTAATACGGTCATATTCGTACTTGCCCTATTATGGTCAAAGCCGCATATGCCCTATTACGGTCATAACTGTACATGTCCTAGTATAGTCATGATTCCTTATATAGGCATGATCTTTCACCTACATTGGTCCTCGATAGTACACAACGAGCTCTGAGGGCTGAACGTTATCTAGCCTGTGGTTTTGAATACAGCAGGGTTTTCCCAAACCCAGGCCCACACTGTTCTCATCAATTATGCATGACTCTCTAGGAATACACCACCTGCATAATATGTATGTACAAAGTTCATCCCTGACGTCTTCCTCAAGTCTAACGAGGCCCAATACAAACCATACGAAGCAACTAGAGTCTTCAGGGTATAAATACACCACATCTTGCCCTGGTAAGATAGAGGGAACCGAGACTTCCATGCTGACACACTGACCAGAGACGCTGCGGCTCCTGCATGCAGTCGCTCCAGCTGACAGCGGTCTGACACAGCCCTTGCGGGGTGTCCAACTCGAGACCAGGATGGGGTCCCACACTCTATCTATTCAGGTATGGGGGTTCGACTAAATCCTAGAAGGATTCTTGGCTCTTAGGCTTTTAGACCTACACATATGCTAGGTACACTCAGGTACATCTAGTTAGGCATCGTAGGAGTACGCACACTTTCATAATGCTTTTATATTCATGTATGTATTCATGATTATTGTAACATGGTAGAACTCTTCTATCCGTTCACTTTTATCGTACTGCTGATAATATATCTCTGCTATTGTCTGTTAGTTACTGCAGCACATATATTTTACACTAGAATAACAACTGTTCAATAAATACTTATTGAAACGCCCAGACTGTTTATTCTGTGTAACTCTCTGAGACAAACCAAATATGTAAGCACGAGTGACTGAGTAAAAAGTAGTACATTGTTTCCACGATTCTGAGGGATCAGGGTTGTCATGATCTAAGGTTGCCAGAAACGAAGCTCTCCCCGATAAGAGGAGATTCTAGTGGCACTGTGAGCTAGCTAATGCAAATCAGGCTAACATACGCGGTGGGGGTGCACAGAATCAGTCTAACACCAAGCCCACGGTTTATGTTATCCAAACGCGCAGGTCCTGCATGGGTACTATAGGAACTACACAACAGTAATAATAGGATACATCAAATTACCCTATTCAATGGTACATTGTCCCATCCCAATTACTTATATTGATCAAAAACCACATACTAACATTTATTCCTGAAGTGAACAATTATCTTCGTTTAATTGTTCTCTAATTAATGCAAAAATCAAAGTGAAACATCAACAAAAACATATTTACACATACACTTACATATAATCACTTTGTCAGATATTGTTTCCTACCCCCCAGTTTTCAGTTTCCGTGTTTGCACTCTAACTAACAGCAATCCACTGCGAGGTAATCCTATATACACATGAGGTACAAGCTACAGCTCTGAGACCATTTTACATTGTCTATATCCAATTTTAACCCAACTCTTTCTTTATTTAATGCATTCCTCCATGCACCAACAGTCGACGTGTTTCAGCCCTTTTTCATCCGGGCCTCATCAGGACAAGGGTATAAGGAACTACCTAAAGTTTGATAATCCAAAGAAAATGTAAATCAGTCGCCTACGTGTGTTCCAAGATGTGCTGATCACCCAAGTGTAAGTATGTGCTCATAAAAACCAACCCATGCCAAATAAATTCAAGTCGGACTTACCAACGATTAGAGTGATCCCCTATTATTATATGCCATGTGCCAAAACATATATTGAAAAAAATAAAAAATAAAAATTTAAATCGCCACCTATACTTCATATTATAGTTTGATCAACCTTCAACTCCAACATGCACCCAAATATTAGAGCAACCTTAAAAGCCCATGACTCGCCAGAGCAGACACTAAACTCACTTATAATGCCTCCCACGGACAATGATATGCATCTAGGGTGAGGTCCGCGTACTACAGGCACTCTTCATTAGAGTATCATGCCTATTAAGGCAGATCGCTGGCACACTAGGAACATAAAATAAGGCTGTCATGTGTAGGTTCACGTCTTAACAGAGACAATCTAATTTCCATTGTAACAGCCCAAACCATGCGCTCTACATACCTGTACCACAAGTGAAACACCAGATCCTCCTCCACGCACTCCGCGTCACTCAGTATCACTCTTCGGACAACGGGCCCAATTCCCATGCTGTTACAAAAGTGCACCAGTCAGTGTTAAACCACTGCGGTCCTACGTAGACTGGTGCACTTTTGTAACTTTATTAGCACAACGATTTGTAAGGACAGCGCGGGAATTGCACCTGTTGTCCAAAGAGTGATACTGAGTGAGGCGGAGTGCGTGGAGGAGGAAATTAGATTGCCTCTGTTAAGACGTGAACCTACATATGAAAGCCTTATTTTATGTTCCTAGTGTGCCAGCGATCTGCCTTAATAAGCATTTTACTCTGATGAAGAGTGCCTGTAGTTCGTGGACCTCGCCCTAGATGCATATCATTGCCCGTGGGAGGCATTAAAAGTGAGTTTACTGTCTACTCTGGCAAGTCATGGGCTTTTAAGGTTGCACTAATATTTGGGTGCATGTTGGAGTTGAAGGTTGATAAACTATAATATGAAGTATAGGTGGCGATTTTAATTTTAATTTTTAATTTCTTTTCAATATAGTCATAGGATTTTATAGAGCGCATCATATCACCCGGAGGTCTCAAAGCGCTTGCCTAGACCCTGGGAAACGTGAAAGGAAAGAAAGGCAAAAAGAGTGCCAGTGAAGGAAGAACAAATTAGAACAGCCAGGTTTTTAGAGATTTACAAAATAGTCTATGATTAGTTTCCATGCGGAGCTGTAGTGGAGTTGAGTTCCACAGAAAGGAGGCACGATATGAGAAAGATCTGCCTCCAGTCCTGACAGTACAGATCTTAAGATGGGTAAGAAGATACTTGCTAGAGGACCTTAGCGTTCTATCAGGTTGGTACCAGGTGAGTTTTTTAGCAATGTAGGATGGTCCGGTTACATGGATAGTCTTGTGGACCAGGCAGATGATCTTGAAATGGATGCGTTTCCTGATGGGCAACCAATGGAGAGCTCTCAAACTTGGTGCCGACGGGGTCCAAGAAGGGAGGTTTAATACAAGCCTATCGGCTGTATTTTGTAGCACCTGGAGTTTGGTGAGCAGCTCTTCATTGATGGAGGCCATCAGGGCGTTTCCATAATCCAGCCTGCTAATGATGAGTCCCTGAACCAGCGGCATCCTAGTTTCAACTGGGATCCACTGGAAGATCTTGCGAAGGCTACGCATCAGCCCATAGCAGACTCCCGACACATGATTAACATGGTCTGCCATGGAAAGGTTGTTATCAATCAGCACCCCTAGATTACGGACTACTGATTTGGGAGATGGACAAGGGCCAAGATTGGGGGCCACCAGTCTTTGGACCACAAAGTTTGTGCTTTCCCAAAAAGAATAATCTCTGTTTTATTGGCATTGAGTTGCAGGTGATTATTTTGCATCCAGGTGTTGATATCGGTCATGCAGTTCATAAAGCGGAGTTTGCTGTCCGTAATGTCAGGGCTGAGAGTGATCAGTAATTGCCTGTCGTCAACATACGACAAGGTATCAAAGCCATGCAATCTAATCACTCTGGCTAGAGGTGCCACATATAGATTAAAAAGTGCTTTTACTCAAGATGGAACCCTAGGGAACTCCCTTGTCTATCACATGACTGCGAGAGACAAAGGAACCCATAGGCATCCTATAGGACCCGTCCGCTAAATAGCTGCTAAGCCAATTTAAGGCCATATCCCTGACTCCCATCTCTCACAGACGATTCACAAGCGTTCCGTGGGAGATGGTGTCAAAGGTGGCCAACAGGTCGAGGAGGACCAGCATGGCTGACTGGCCGGAGTCCAAGGCAAGTCTGATGTTGTCAACTACCTCTATCAATGTTGTTTCCGTACTGTGAGCCGCTCGGAATCCAGATTGGGAGAAGTCCAGCAGGTTATTACTCTCTAGGTAGGCTGAGAGTTGACTGTTAATTAGTAACTCCAGGACTTTCCTGAAAAAAGGAAGAAGGGAAATAGGCCTGTAGCTATTCGGTAGTCTTGGGGTCCAGAGTGGGCTTTTTTAAGATAGGTTTGACCATAGCCGTTCTCCATTTTGTGGGAACCATAGAGTGACGTAGAGATGAGTTGAAGAGATCAGTAAGGCCGGTAAAAAGAGCTGGTCCGATAATGGACAAAATGTGAAGAGAGACTGAATCGGCAGGAGAGCCAGATTTGATCTTAGCGAAGGCAGTACTTACATCCTCTTGTGTAAATTCCATGAATTTAGTTAAAAACATTGAAGAGGATGCATGATCACAGTCGGGCCGACAATGCACATTTTCGCTAAGCTGGTTGGGGAAAAGGCTGTAAATGGTGTCAATGTTTTCCACAAAGAAAGTGGACAACGTGTCTACCCAGTCCTGAGAGGCAGGGTGTTCTAGCTGGCAGGATGTGGGCCTGGTGAATTCCTTTAATATTTTATAGAGTTCTCTGTGGGTGTTGGAGGCCTTATTTATTCTATCACCTATGTAGGTTTTTTTCACTCTTACGATATGATCAAGATAACGCCTGTCAATATGCTTATAAGATTGCCTGTCCTCGTACTTTTGGAACTTCTCCATTTGCGCTCAGCTTTCCTACTAGCAAGCTTATCAGTTTTTAAGACAAGGTGACGGTTTGTGATTACGTTTGCCTATAGTCAGAGGAGCGATAATGTCTAGGGCATGAACTATAGCCTTTTCGAAGGTGTCGACAGCAAGATTTAAGTTGCATATGTCAGTCAGGAGTGGTGTACTGAAATTATGAGAGAACGTAGTTATATTGACTTTCTTCCAGGGCCTACTTCAAGTCTGTTCTTTACAAACATTGCTGCGGATAGAAGCACACTGCAAAGAAAACTTTAACAAATACTGATCTGACCAAAGGACTGGAATGGGGGGCTCCACTTCAATAAAAGGGGAGTTAGTAAACAGAAGGTCGAGGGTATGACCAGCTAAGTGAGTGGGTCCAGCTACCAACCGGTGAAGTCCCAAAGTGCTTAGTCTAGAGATCAGCATGCTGGTATTAGTGTCAGATGAGAGTTCAACATGAAAATTGAAATCCCCAATTAAAAGGAAATGGTCGGCTGCTTGTACATGAGGCGCAATAGTCTCGATCAAATGATTTGTAAAGTTAGTTTTAATGCAAGGGGGGCGGTAGACTTAGGCACCTCTGCAGGTTCCCTTGATAGGGTTCTCCATTCTAAAGATACAAAGTTCTCCCCATTCTAGAAGAAAAGTTTCCAAGATACTAATCTTAGTATGGGCCCTGAATGCGATTGCTAGGCCACCACCTCTCTTGTTGCTCTTGTCAAGTCTGATCAGCTGATAATCCAAGGGGAATGCGATTGCAGCGTCGGGAAGAGCAGACTCGTGGAGCCAAGTTTCAGTAACAAAAAGAGGTCAGGTTTTTCGAAGTCTAGTAGGCTCCATATTTCAAGAGCATGCTTGGGGAGTGAGCGGGCGTTGCAATATAACCCCGTAAGTTGTTTGGATGGGTCAATCTGGTTTCCAATGGAAATGATTGAGCGAGCTGTGCAGTAAGGAGGTGGTGCAGAAAGAACGTTTCCTACTTTATCATTGGAGAGATATACAGATGAAGAAGATAAGGTCAAGCTCTCACCGGAACTGGGCCTATTTAAGGCTCTAAGTTCTTTACTTGAGTGTAATGAGTAGGTAGGTAAGGAGTTTCCGATAATAAGAGAAGCCGTAGGGGTAACGGACAGAATGTCTGGCCTCCGGCGACGGTCCGGCGCGGACGGGCTCAGACTGGCTTGCCTTTGGCGTGCCGCTGCGCGCGTCCGCTGCACGTCCGCACTGAGTCCTGAGTTATATGGAGAAGAAGGGAGGGGGAGAGAAGCGGCAGCGAATAGAGCGCTGACCGGAAGATGTGCGTCAGATCCGGTAGGTGTGGAAAGAGAAATGTCTATCATGTGCAGCGTCCCTCCGCTCAAACGGCACAGTCCGGTATGTTTTAGCACATGGCATATAATAATAGAGGTTCACTCTAATCGTTGGTAAGTCCGACTTGAATTTATTTGGCACAGGTTGGTTTTTATGAGCACATACTTACACTTGGGTGATCAGTACATCTTGGAACACAGGTAGGCGACTGATTTTGATTTTCATTTGGATTATCAAACTTTAGGTTGTTCCTTATACCCTCGTCCTGATGAGGCCCGGATGAAAAAGGGCAGAAACGCGCCGACTGTTGGTGCATGGAGGAATTCATTAAAAAAAAGAAAGAGTTGTGTTAAAATTGGATATAGACAATGTAAAATGGTCTCAGAGGTGTAGCTTGTACCTCATGTGTATATAGGATTACCTTGCAGTGGATTGCTGTTAGTTAGAGTGCAAACACGGAAACTGAAAACTGGGGGGTAGGAAACAATATGTGACAAAGTGATTATATGTAAGTGTTTGTGTAAAAATGTTTTTGTTGATGTTTCGCTTTGATTTTTGCATTAATTAGAAAACAATTAAACGAAGATAATAATTGTTCCATTCAGGAATAAATGTTGGTATGTGGTTTTTGACCAATATAAGTAATTGGGATGGGACGATGTACCATTGAATAGAGTCATTTGATGTATCCTATTATTACTTTGAATATATCTATTCCTCCACATCATTATTTTGTATAGTGATCACTACTGTGAGGCATTCCCCTCCATTAGGACAGCATTGGGGATTCTTTATTGCATTTAATAAGCTGTAATTCCTAATTGGGATCCGGTAGATATATCATGTTTGGTACCTATGAAAATTATAATGATAAACCCTCTTTAATTATAAAGTTGTATTTTCATTAAATGTATGAAAATGCCACTTTTAGAAAGTTAGCATTTTCCTTCTGTTAGCCCTTTGTGCTTGCAGCCTGTCTTGGTTCACATGACTGGGTGTAGCTGACAAGTAAACTTTATAAATTCCTCTTAGACACTCACAGAGTAGAGGGATTAGGAGTGCCTCAATGGGCCATCTGCTGCCGTGATGGGGGGTAGAGCTGAGCACAGCCTCACTTATACCTGTGTGTTCTGCCTTCACACAAGGGTCTAATGACCCTGTATTGCCATTACAGCCAACTTGGAGCCAGGGCAGGGGAGTCAGAATATTTCCATGCACTTCAAAGAGGCATTCCAGAAGCTTCTCCCACCTTCCAGAAGAAGGGAACCAGGGTATAAAAATAGGACCTTCAGACCCACTATTCAGTTTACTACTGGACTTGCAGAAGGACTCTCAGAGAACTGCCTGCTGCTGTGACCTGCTGTGCACTCTGCTAGACTGCTGATGAACCTGGAAGGACTGCTTTGCTGCCTGGAACCTGCCTTGAGCCCTGCAACTACACCTGCAGCTAGTACTACCAGAAGTGACTCCAAGGGCTAGCTTGCTGACCTGTTCAGGACCACGGGTAAATAATAGACTCCCAACAGCTTGAACCCAAACCTGGATCCAGCCTGAGTGAGCCCTGCACCCCCAAGGGGTGTCCCACCAGTACTGGATCCTTGTTTGTGGTGCTAAGGGTCCCCAGATGGTCAATTCCAAAACTGATAACTCGAACAAAAGTTGGCCAAAAAGTGCTCTGAGAACCAGGAGGTGACTGAGACAAACCTCCTTGCCTATTCGCCCGAGGTGATTCATCAGTTGGATTGACTTTGCGGCTGCTCACGCTACGTTCTTCTCCGCAGCAGCAAATCACTTTAAGTGGTCCTTCACCAAAGGGGTATCTGACATCGTGGAACTGACTCCGGCTGCAGTCCTTTGCTTCGTCCTGCTGGAGTTCTTCGACTTCCATTTCAGCAACTAAGTTAAAAAAAGAAATCTTCACCAATGCTTCCACCCAAGGCCATCCAATGACAACGCTCCCTCTTCTGACACCTCCCGCAGCCTTGTCCTGCTGAACTTTACTTCTCAGACATTTTTCTTCACAAATATTTCTAAGTCCGAAGGTAAGCGTTGACTGGGCCCAATCAACTTCTTGTGTCCAAACCGCATTCCATCAGCCTTAACTTTAGATTTTGACTTGGTCTCGCGCAACTAATTGTTTGCGGTTGGCGCTTTGATTTTTTAGGGCCTAGTTTTCACTAAAAACATTTAAAAATCATAACTCGGGTTCTACTTATTGGATTTTTGTTGTTTTGGTGTCAAATAATTAATTAAAATGTACGCTATGTTTCTAAATTGGTTTGGGATTTTTCTTGTGTTTTCACTTTATTACTGTTTGTGTGCTGCATAAATACTGTACACATTGCCTCTAAGTTAAGCCTGACTGTTTTCTGTGCCAGGCTACCCAGGGTTAAGCACAGGTTAATTTAGTGACTTTTTGTGGTCAACCCTGCAAGGGATTGCAGTTGTTGCTTGACAAGGACTAACACCCCAGTCAGGCAACAACTCAATTTCTCAAAGTAGGTAGGTAGGCAGATAGATAGATAGATAGATAGATAGATAGATTGTACTAAACAGAAGAGCTAAAATTAGTGATATAATATTTATTTAGCTATATAAGCAGGACATACACTCTAAAATCACCGTAAAAAGCCAGACTAGCAGAACATACAGACTAAATTGGTGTACAATTGTAATGACAGAGCAGAGCACTGAAAGTAAACTAAATAGCCATGCAAGACGGACATATAGACTACATTGATTTACAAGTATAACTGCAGTCCTCAATTCAAATGCATATCAGCATGACATACAGAAGTTCAGTTAGAAATGCACTTCATTGAGCGCATTCTAAAACAAGCATTGGCAAAGCCAATAGGTTGCGCCTATGCAACATCTATTGGCTTTGTCAATGTGTTTTTTTTGTGAGACATGTTGCGTAGCAAAGCGGGCTTCTATGCAACATGGCTTAAAAAAGCGCCATGACACTGCCAGCGTTGACCATGTCATAGCGCTTTCTTTTTCTTAAAGCCGTGTTGCAGAGCAGCCCGTGCTGCTGTGCAATATGTATAAAATCAGCAGGGTGGGCAAACAACACAAGGGAGGAGGGTGAGCACAGACAGCTGGAGGAAAGTGGGGTGAAAACTAAAGCATGGACTGCTGATGGGGGGGCGGAGAGGTGGAAGAGCAAGCACAGGCAGGGGGGTGAGGGGGTGGGAAAGAAACAACTTATTAATAATAAATAGGCAGGATGTTATCAAAAGTCATAATGGCTCCTCTTGATGGCACATATTAGTTCGAATGAATGCACATTACAATAGTCACGATAAATTAAGGGCCAGCTTTCTGGAGCTCAGCGCCGCCAGGGGTTGCCCCTGATCCAGGCGTCTGGACTTCAAGGCCTTGGCTCTATCATGTGCATCTGGGGCACTGTTCCCATGGCCTCTATGCGCTTGTGCAGTTATTGTGATAGAACAGAGATGCGCATTACAATTCACTACTGTGCAAGAGTGACTTATGTTATCTAGAGCGCTTGGAAAGGGCCAGATTTACAAGCCCCTTGCACCTCCTTGCGCCGCCATTGCGTCACTTTTTTTGACGGAACGGCGGCGCAAACAATGCGGCCTATTTACAACGTGACGCATCTAGGGAGATGCATCACGTTGTAAAGCCCTGCGTCACATTATACCTGCGTCAGGTATAATCTATGCAGGGTGGGCATTCCCACGCAGGAAGGCGTCATAAAAGTGACTCCGTGAAATCTACAAGGTTTCACTGCGTCACTTCTAGGACGCCACTGCGTCAAAACCTTACACCTGCTTGAAGCAGGCGTAAGGAGTGACGCAGTGTAATGGGAATAGGCCTCAAAATGCATTGCTGGAGTTGCGCCGTGCTTGCGACACGACTCCAGCAATGTGTCACTTTTGCCCAAACAGATGCGGCATCTGTCAATCCTTGCGCCATAGTACGCTGTATTTAGAATACGGCGCATCCATGGTGGCACAAGGGTTTCTCAGGGTGGCGCAGGGAAAATGACGCATCTCTACAGATGCGTCACTTTCTTGTAAATCTGCCCCGCGGTTTTTAGAAGTATATGACACCACTCATTATTAATATAGTAACGAATGACGCCTTTATGTTGCAACTTAAAAATAAAGCATTTCCTCTTAATTTTTTTGGCATAATTAGTCACCAGTATTCACCCCTTTTGGTAATTCTAGCATTTTATACAGAAACTCGGAAATACATACCGAAAACTAAAAGTTATAGTTTTTAGGCAACTCGTGATTTCCGTAGACTGCAAGGAGAAGCCAGCGTGTTATCAGCACGGAAGAGCAGCATCTGCTGAGACTACGACAGACTTTTAAAACACGGATATACATTAAAATAAGACATATCGGGCATCTAACAGCTCCAGTCTTTCAATGGCATACACACTGCTAGATCTGCTCATCCTGGAAATTACGTCACAGTAGTGAATAATTAGCATAATTAATTCTGGTGCAATGACGCCTAGTGAAGGATTTGCTCATTGCCAGACCAGTCGAGCATGGCAGCAGAAACGTTTTAAGGCATGCGCAAAGTGGGCTCTGGCCCAGGGCCCCAGCCTTTCAGGGGGGCCCTGATAGAGCCAGTCTGTTCTGCAGAGTCTTGCCCTGCCCTGATGACCTTGAATAATTCTTAAACAGATTGTTTTAGATACCATTTTCCTTTAATTTATTTTTAATGTGAGTGATGTGTGAGAGTCTATTGAAGACATTTTACAGAGAAATGTTGTGCTTATGTTTCATGCAACGTCCGTAAAAAAGATTTTTTTTAGATCAAAACAGGACCTCACATATGAGAAGTGGGAGGGGGTCACTGACATTATTTGCAGTAATGTTGGTGAACTACTGCTGTGTTCCAATATGTAAAACATACGTCACTTTCCCTAAATATTAGATGTAACAACTTTGGAATTTGAACCAGTGTGTCTGTGCAAAGCCAGCATGAAAGACCTGAAATTGGATAATAAATTCAAAACTGTTCCGAACAGGGGACCCTAAAATAAGTTTGGCTCAGGGCCCCCAAAATCCCTAATATGTTAGTGTATGGCAGCGCTTTAAAAATAATCAAAACGCAAGGTGCAGTTGAACCAAAGGCTTTTGTCCCGTGAGATTCTTCCTAAAAAGGTAAACAAAACCTAAATATCACATAAAAGCAGTCTGCTGTTAACTGAACATCAGAAAAATTAGCAACAAATGCCCCACCCCTATTACTTAAAAATACACCACCAGCTAAAACACCACCTACAGGTTCTCATAACTGAATAATTTGTTCATTTCGTTTTACGTATACAAAGAAGTTTGCACAATATTGAATTGTATGTTTCCTGTACGCCTTTATTGTTTAAGCAACAATGCACATTCTTCTTCTGTTAAACCCAACTTGTCTCACCAGACTTTAAGGGGGCTTGGATTTGGTCTCTCCTTCCTTTGGTTTATTTGCTGTTGTTGTTGCTTCACCTCCCACAAAACACTGTCAGTCTTCTGGCTCCAATGTAAATCCATGCTCCTTACACACGAACTGCTGCGATTCGGTGAGAGATGATACTGAGAGTGCAACACACAGATTAGAAATTGCATTAGTGCGGCAAAGTGCTACATAAAGCAAGATAGTCCCTTTCCCTCAGTTCTTGTGACTGAGCCCTGTTGCTTCATTTTCTGGGCTTGCTTCGATTACTCTATAGAGCACTGGCATAAACGCAATGCCAGGAGCTGACGAACAGGCTTGTTTACACGGAAATGGAGCACTCTTACAGAGTGCATTTGTAAAAGTAAACAAAAAGTTCTTTGGGAAGTATGTGGACAGTGGCCACAGGAAGCAGTACTTGGTCCAGACTTCACACATAGGAAAAGGAAGCCAGAGGCTGGGAAGAGCACTGACCGATAGGAAGAAATGAAACAAGAGTTGCGGCAGAGCCAAACAATCAATCAATCAATCAGGGGTTTGTTAAAGCGCGACTACTCACCCGTAAGGGTCTCAAGGCGCTGGGGGTAGGGGGGGTGCAGGTTCCATCCATCAAGGAGGGGGTCTGTCGAAGAGCCAGGATTTGAGGGTTCTTGCGAAGATGGGGAGCGATGTTGTCTGTCTGAGGTGGAGCGGAAGGGCGTTCCAGGCTTTGGCCGCGAGGAAGGAGAAGGAGCGGCCTCCCGATCTGGTCTTTCTGGTGCGGGGGACCACGGCGTAGGAGAGCTGGGCTGATCGTAGGGTCCTTTGGGGTGCGTGGAATTTGAGTCGGCTGTTCAGGTATGCTGGTCCGGTGCCGTGAAGGGCCTTGTGTGCGTGGGTGAGCATCTTGAAGGTGATTCTCGCCTCGACAGGGAGCCAGTGGAGTGTGCGCAGGTGCTGGGAGATGTGGCAGTGTTTTGGCAGGTTGAGGACCAGTCTTGCGGCGGCGTTCTGGATGTTCTGTAGCTTGCGGGTGAGGTTTTTGTTTATTCCGGCGTAGAGTGCGTTGCCGTAGTCGAGTCTGCTGGTGACCAGGGCGTGAGTGACGATCTTTCGGTGTTCGAGGGGGATCCATTTGAAGGTCTTACGAAGGAGGCGGAGGGTGTGGAAGCAGGAAGACGAGACAGAGTTGATCTGGCGGTCCATTTTGAGCTCGGAGTCCAGGATGATTCCCAGGTTGCGTGCGTGGTCCGTTTGGGGGTTGGCGGGTTTCCGAGGGCGGGAGGCCACCAGGTGTCGCTCCAGGCATCGGGGTTTGGGCCCATGATGAGTACTTCTGTTTTGTTGGTGTTTAGTTGTAGGCAGCTGTTTTTCATCCATTTGGCGACGGCTTCCATGCCTTCTCGAAAGTTGCGTCTGGAGGTGTTGGGCTCGTTGGATAGGGAGAGGATGAGCTGGGTGTCGTCTGCGTATGACACGATGTTGAGTCCGTAGGTTCTGACGAATGTTGAGTAAAGGTAAGTAATGGGCGGGCTCTAAGTCCCTTTTAAGATTTATTTTTTATTTGGAAGAGATTTCGCAAGCGCTGTGCAGGCGAAACCTAAAAAGGCCATCTTCATTAATAACAGTTTCAAATGGATACAATTTGGTCTGCTGTGAAATCACAGTCAGATAAACAAAGGCCACTACAAAAGGAATTTACAACACCATTAGAAGTAGATAGGAACTGATAAAACTGAAATGTGCCTTGTGATCAACATGGAATAGCTGGTAGAAAGCTTCCTGCTGTCACATCTGACTCTAAACACTAAGGCAACACCAAAAAAAGGGCAAACAAAAACACCGGCACTGAAGAGAACTTCTTTGTGTGGGGATGTGCTCGTTGTGAAACAGCAAAATGCAGTCACTCAAAGGGAAGTTATCCAGTGGCTGAAGTGGGTTGACCCCCTGCCCCATGCTGTATGTTGTAGTGGGTGGAGGCAAAATGTGAATGACACACCAACAGACCAATAAATGAGGACAACTGGCTGAAAGCCCCTTCAAATAGGTATATTATACATATACATTGTTTTAGAAATCAAAAGGTCTTGGCTAACGCCAGATCTAAAAACAAGCCCCAGCACGAATGGGATTGTTCTCCTTTAATAGTTAAAAGGAGCCGGGTGATTTCATTCTTTGGCTTGCTTGGAGAGAGGTGCTTGAGAGGGGTGACTGAAAAGAGGATTCAACTCATTAGTGCATGGAGTAAGTAATGGTATGAGGAACGGATGAGGAGGTAATAGTGTTTCCCATCGGTGTTTGTACAGATCTTAATAGGCACTTGAGCTTCTTGACTCGTTTGCTTTTAATGTGTGGGGTCCCTGAGCTGTACTGTCTCTGAAATCCCTGTTTCCTCTCTACCAAGACAAACATCCACTCAAACTCACATCTTCATGATCCCGAATGTGGGCCCGCTGGAAATACTCCTGTTATCTTCATGAGCTGAACTACTAGGGTACAGCTCACAGGAGTCCTTCCATATTCACACTAGGCAGCTACTGAGCTCTGCTTCCATATTAGCACTAGTGATAACCAATTCATAGACAGTTGGTTTCCATATTAATGCTAACTGATCAGAGGCAAATGTTCCCCTGTATTAACACTAAGGTGCCCTCCTGATATGCAATGTGCACCTGTACCCTAGGGGCACATTCTTCAAAAGGTGGTCGACGTTAACCTGTGGAGAACACGGATAAGAAGCTGTTGCGCTACTATATTAATTCTAGACACATACTGTGTACTATTGATGCCTCTCCAGATAAACATTAGGAGTGTGCTGATCCTATTAGTCAAGCCCTAAATACAGGAGCTAGTTGTGCAAATTAACAATAGGGAAAAACAGATCATATAACACAAGTAACATTCACATGTGGTGGTTCTCCAGAGAGGGATGCACTGTTCAGAGGAGGTTGTCAGTAATAAGCAGAATTCGCGGGCAGTTCTCTATGTTACGACCATTGGAGCACTTAAGACAAGGAGTAAGTCTTCCTGAAACATGGTAAAATTGACTTACATGCAATTAGTACATTTTTCTTTCATATAAGTCCATAGTAAAATAGTAGTACATGTTCCCAGGGCCTGTAAATTAAATGCTACTAGTGGGCCTGAAGCACTCATTGTGCCACCCACTAAATGAGCCCTTTAAAACATGTCTCAGGCCTGCCATTGCAGCCTGTAGTACAGTTTTAAACTGGCATTTCGACCTGGCAAAATAAACTTGCAAGGCTTTAACCTCCTTTTTAATACAAATAAGCCACCCCATAGGTAGTCCCCAGCACAGCCAGCAGGGTAGGGTGCATTGTATTTAAATTTTTACATGTCCTAGTAGCGACATACACCTAAATGCGTTTTTCACTATTTTGAGGCCTACCTTTTCCATATTTTAAGATTGGGGTACCTTATTACATTTAATAACTGCTAACAATTGATTGGTAACAGGTAGAAATGTCATGTTTGGTCTCAAATGACTTTTAATTTAAAACCCTCAATTCTGAAAGTGACACTTAAAACTATTGGCATTTACTTGGCTCAGCCATTTGGTGCCTGCTGCCAGTGTCCTGTGTCACACGACCCTGCTGTTAGGCTTTGTATATTCCTCCAAGAAAATGAGACAATAAGGCTTAAAAGTGGGCGGGTTGGGCCATCCTGACAGGATAGGGGGGGGCTGTTTCCTGGCCCTCTTGCACTTCAATAGGGGCCGTGTCCAGCACACACGGAGAAAGCTCACACTAGTTGTTTATGACCCTGGACTTCTTGGAGCCTTATCAGGGGAAGGAACTTTTCAGAACCAGATGTAGGGGTAGCCTAGAAATTTTCCTCACTTGAAAGGCTGGCCCCAGGTATATATATTGGACCCTCAGACCAACTCTTTAGTACAATCCTAGACCTGTAGAGGACATCAGAATGACTACCTTGTACTCCAGAGAACTGTCCTGCTGCTTGAGGCCTGCTTTGTACCCAGAGGACAGCCCTGCTGCTACCAGAGAACTGCTCTGCTGCTTAAAGCCCACCTTGCTCCCCAGAGGATTGCCCTGCTGCTTGAATCCAGGACTACCAGATTGACTCCATGGGTTAGTTGGCCAGCCTCATGTGTGAGCTACAGTGATATTACAAGTTCCAGACATCTTGTACCCTGCACCTGGCCTCTGCTGCAGTGAGTCCCAGCCCCCAAGTCCATCCAGTCCTGGACCTATCCAGGCCTGAACCCTTAGAAGTGGTGCTAAAGGTGCTCCTCCTGCCTGACCCTAAAAGTTGGGATTTAGAAACATTTTCATCAAAAAGTGGCAGAAGATCAGACAGAAGACCAGGACCTACCTGCCAGCCGAAACCCCCCAAGGAGAGTCATGAGTTGCCTTGACTTCACAGTTGCTCCAGCTACATTCTTTTCCACATCAGCAAATCCTGTTCAGCAGCCCCTCTCAGTGACGGTATCCGGCTTTGTAAAGACCTCTTAGGCTACAGCCTGCAGCGTCATCCTGCTGGAGGTTTACAACTTTAAAAAAATTGTCTAAGTTTAAAAGATAAAAAGCTTCAACGGTTCGATAGCAACCACCTCCTCAGACTAGAAATCCAGCTCCTCCCGCTCAGAGCTTTTTCCCGCCATCATCAACGTTTTGACCTAGGCTTCGTCCAGCGCTCCCCAGTGACAATGACTCCTCACTCACAGCCTTCTTGTGGACTTTTGGGCAGAATTTCTTTTAAGTCCAAAGGTAACCCTAGATCGGGCCCAATCCAGCTTGTGTATACGGACTGCGCTTTATCGCGGTTAGCCTTAACTTTTGACTTTGCCCCTGTCTTGTTGGACAAGACATCCACAGTTGGTGCTTTGATCTTTTAGGCACTATTTTTAACTTTAAAAAATCATAATCCCAGTTCCAATGATTGGATTTAATTTGTTTTGGTATCACTTTATATATTAAATTATACTCTATTTTTCTAAATTGGTGTGGGATTTTTCTTGTGTTTCGTCTTCACTTTATTACTGTTTCAGTGCTGCATAAATACTTAAGTTCCTCTAATTTAAGCCTGGCGGATTTTGTGCCAAGCTACCAGAAGTTTAAGCACAGATTCATTTAGTAACTTTTGGGGGTTCACCATGACAAGGACTGTGGTTGTTGCTTGAGAAGGATAGACACCCCCCTCATCCCAAATTCTTTCATTCACATTTTCCTTTTCTTTCAGGAGTTGCCAGCCTACGTTGCTACTCCTGCAAAGATTTTAATGATGGAGGATGTGCAGTGGACCGCATCAAGATAGAGGAATGTACCCCGCCGCAGAACGTCTGTCTGGAGGCCATCGGTGTTCAAATCATAGGTAGGATAACGGCAACAATTTTCAAGTTCACATTACCAGTAGTGACCCGCATATGCTGTCATGACTAACAAGATTTCTACTGTCTTCTCACAACTCTGCGCAATAACGCACCTAATGCTGGGAACTCTGTATGACTTGAATTCTTCAAATATCACTAAAGTACCATCTAGTTCTATAGTGTTTGTATGACAGTATGACAGAATATCAAGGCTAAAAGCATCTCGGGGAAAAATTATTGTGTTCAAAATATTGAGGGGCAAAATATTGAGTGGGTAAGTGAAAATAGGTAAGTATAGATTTACTATCTTTACTCCAAATCGAAGTACCTCAAAGATATGTATAGATATATATATATATAAATATATATATATATATATATCCACACAAAGAAAATGTGTATATATATATATATATGTAACCCATTGGCGGTTGCCAGAAGGTAGTCGTAGTTAGGATCTAATTTCGATGGGGAAAGCATTCTCAAAATTTTCAAAACTAGTTTGCCACTCACTTCAGCTGCTGTCTTGAATGTTTCATGGTGATTCGTCAAGTGAGGGCCAAGAAAAAGGGGGGGGGGGTCCCATAACTAGTTTTTCCCATGCAATTTCCCATAAGGATTTAGACACGACTACAGCCTGAACCGCTGAACGGAATTACACCAAATGTGGCAGAAAGCTAGATCTTGGTCCAGAAAGCATGCTTTTTGTGATTTGGTGTAATTCCATTCAGTAGTTTTCGAGATATTAAAGGAAAAACAAATCCAACCTGACCCCCTAGGCCTGGATTCACAAAATCATGCAAAAAAACAACAAGAAAAAACAAGCATGGTCTTCTGCGCTTGTTTCTATTTCAGCCCCGGATACCAGGTCCAGAGGGCGTAAAATTAAATGTTAATTTTGAAGAGGTATGCGCACGCTCCCCCCCTCACCCCCTCCCCATGGCGATATCAGCCCCGGGGACTGCAATCTGTCCAGATCCAGGCCAATATACTAAAATGGAGAAGGTGAGCCACGAGGACCACCACCTCTATAGGGCAAGCCCTATAACATTAAACACAATGAAGGGGGGGGGGGCAAACAGGCCCCACTCCAGGGCCCATTATTGCCCCAGGGACTGCCACCTCCCCGGGGCCATGCTGATCACTGCAAATCGATGAAAAAGGGAGGGGGGCATGTGGAGCCCCTTCCGGGCCATTTACGGCCCCAGGAACCGCCACCTCAATGGGGCGGGCCCTGTAATAAAAAAGGAGGGGAACCACGCAGCGCCCCTCCTGGAGCCATTAATAGCCCTGAGGACCCTCACGACCCAAGTCCGTCATTTGAGATGTCATCAGTCATGTCATCAGTCATGTCACTGACCATGTCAAGATTAATAAAATATATTCAGTCATAAGTAGTGCATTGCTGGGGCGTAAGTTATAGTCAGCTCATGTGTATATATATATATATATATATATATTGTAAAGGTACATAGACGTGGAGTTAAGGATAGTAAAACTATGCTTACCCGTATAAACTCACCTTCACTATAATTTGATCCTCATTGTTTTTAATATGATATTCCTACCCAAAAGATATTTTTAAATCTATATTTTGACTGCACACCTGTGTAGTACTAACTTGTTACCTACAGTACCCATATGGGGTCCTTGTGCTATGTAAAGGCCCATTTTCAAGTGCATGATTGAAAACTGGCCTATTCTTAATGCAGAACACAGAGTGGATTGTTCTACCTCATAAGCCTGCAGTGACAGGTAATAAGAGGGTCATTTACCAGAAGAATCTCATTATAAAATGAAAAATATATATATTTGTTCCTGGCCATCCACAAATTAAGGCTGTCTACTATGCTACAAATAATATTGCACATACCACTGTAGCAATACCATTCATTTCCAATCAGTTTCTTTACACAGGCACTAGGGTCCCTTCACTGCCACCTGACAGATGACCATCCTTGAGTCTCTCTGTTACACTCAAAACCCTCTCTGAATCCTAAGAACCCTTCTACGCTGAGAAAGGTAAATTAAAATCTAATGCTCCCAGTCTCTTTAAACCTGAAGCCAGCAGGCAACCACCCATGAAACTAGAAAAGACCTGTTTTTTTTCAAAGAGACTTTCACTGCTGATCGAAACAGTTTTATTGAGGAGTACAAGATACGTGCGACTCCTGGCAGTAACCAGCCAACTGACCAGCTCCCAGAGTTCTACAATCATACCTCACTCATTGAACAGCAGAACATAGCAATAACAAATTCCACAGAACATAACACAGGTTCTCAACTAACACTCATAAATGCATCCTAGCAAAGTAAATCATCTCAGAAGCAAACAAGGAAAGAAGCAGAAACAACACAAATAGTGGTGCGCCAACAGCAGATAACCAGACAAAAAAGTCCAAATTAGAATGTTATGTTATGTTATAAGAAATTTATACAGCGCACGTACACCAAAAGGTTTCATGGCGCTACTCTAGAATATGCCGGGACCGATGGGGATAGTTATTCATAAGCCTGCCCGAATAGCCATGTCTTAAGCATTTTTCTGAAACTCAGAAGATCAGTGCATGACCGAACCTCCAGTGGAAAAGAATTCCACAGTCTTGGGGCCAGGGATGCAAACCTACAGCCACCCTGACGTTTTAACTTGAAGGCGGGGATGGTCAGTAGCTGAAGGTGGGCTGAGCGCAGGTTGCGAGAGGGAGTATGCCTTGATAGAAGGCAGTTAATAAATTTGGGACTCAGACTGTGAAGAGACTTAAAGATTAAACATCCCGTTTTAAAGGCTGTGCGTTGGGAAATAGGGAGCCAGTGTAGTTTTTTTAAAAGAGGTCTGGCTGATTGCCATCTTGGTTGCTGATGGATCAGTCTCGCTGCTTGGTTCTGAACCATCTGAAGCCGCTTGATTAGAAAACGTGGCATGCCTAGATAGATTGAGTTAGCGTAGTCTAAGTGTGATAATACCATGGCTATTATGACCTGTATCAATGCTGCATGAGTGAGCAAGCGGCTGATCTTTCTGATTTTACGTAACTGAAAGAAACAGGTTGAGACCACAGCACCAACTTGGGATCTCAACGACAGGTCGTTGTTTATGATGACACCTAGACTCTTGACGGAGGTAGAGGGTTCGGGTGGAAATCCAAGTTGCGTCGGCCAATAGTGTGGGCCCCAGAAGATCTTACTACTCCCTGTCAAAACTAGTTCGGTCTTGTCTGGATTGAGTTTTAAATGATTTTGGTCCATCCAATGGCGAATGTGGAGCATAGTGGCCTGGAATTCCAGGACTGAATTAGGGGAGTTATCTATTGTGAAAGTTAACTGTCGATCATCGGCATAGTTGAAGGTAGTTACCTTCCGTGCCTTCAGAGACTGAATCAAGGGTGAAAGGTATAGATTAAACAAGTGGGGGGATAGTGATGATCCCTGTGGAACCCCACATGCAGTTGATAGCTTGGGAGCAGTAAATGAATCCAAGCGAACCGCTTGAGTACGGTCTTCTCAAAAAAGAACTAATCCAGCTGAAAGCTGGGCCCTGGATGCCGGCCAGCCTGACACTGTCCATCAAAATTTCGTGATCGACCGTGTCAAATGCGGCCGAAAGATCTAAAAGCACCAGGGCCTGAGAAGTACCTCTGTCAGCTTTATCTCGTAAGTCGTCCAGTACAGCTAAAATCACTGTCTCCGTAGAGTGAGCGGGACGGAATCCCGCTTGATGAGGATCTAGATATTCAGAATGTTCCATAAAGTTGGACAAACACTTTGCTACGTGGGCTTCCAGGACTTTGGCCAAGTAGGGGAGCAGGGAGATGGGGCGATAATTTGATAGTATCTGGGGGTCTGCTCCTGGTTTCTTTAAAAGGGGGACCACAATTGCGTCCTTAAATGCTTTAGGGACACGGCCCTGCAAGAGAGACTGATTCAAGAAGGTCATGATGGTACACGGCATGGCAGAAAGAATATCTTTTAAGATATAAGGTGGACAGCAGTCCCTGGGGGAGCCAGATTTAACTCTAGACAACAAGTCCAAGAAGGACTGGGTATTAATGGCTGGAAAGTGATCCAAGGTAAACGGATTCCTTTTTGTAACAAGGGGAGTCTCAGTGGAGCTGGATATTGGAATACTAGCTTTAATGTTAGAAATTTTCTCCACAAAGTAGTTATTCAGAGAGTCACAGAGCTCTTGGGTAGGTGTAGGTTTAGATAGGACTCTCGCTGCATTGGATAATTCATTAACAATGGAAAAGATTTCCTTCGATCTATTGTTAGAATTTAATATTCTAGCGGAGAAGTGTGCAGCCTTGGCTGCCATAATCGCTTTTTTATATTCATTCCGAGCTTCCAAGTAATGGTGTTTCTCATCAGGAGAGTAGCTCAATCTCCATTTCCTTTCTTTTTGGCGAAGGGCCAATTTTTGATCTCTTAGCACCTTAGAAAACCATTTCTGTGCATCAGAGTGACGAGCGTGTTTTAGTTTCCTGAGCGGAGCATGCATGTCACTGGCCGCTAGTAGCCATGCTGAAATGTTTGCTTCCAAGAGATCGACATCAGTGTCAAAGGCGGGGGATGAGCTAGCCAATGTATCCTGAAATTCCTGTTTATTGAGGGCACTCCATTTCCTGATCATGCCCCCCTCGACCGTGGGGGTCTTATTACTGAGGGGAATCATTACCGTGAATTTTATTAGGTGATGATCAGACCATATACATGGTACGATCATGGGCACGGACACTATAATGTTTGTGGTCCAGGCTTGGTCCAATATGTGTCCTTTGATGTGTGTGGCTGAAACAAGGTGCTGAGTAAAGTTGAGGTTGGTTAATAGATCAGTCAGTTCGGCAGAATGAGGCCCACCGTGTACATCATTAGACCAGAAATTTAGAATGTTCTATATCTTCTTTATTTTTCTTGTACATTGAGAATAAAGATTCAAACATTACAGCCAACTACACAGCCAATGCGTTTCATTCACCACTTTGAACTTCTTCAGGGCATTTCCGTTATACATAATCTCCATATCATTGACTCTGTTCCACCATGAAGTTTTTCATATATGTGTGGGGTTCCCATTTTATTTCGACCCTGGATCCTTTGCAGTTCAGGCCAGTCTGCCCCCGTAGCTGACTCCTTAGTCCGTGTCCAAAACCGCACACTATAGGCAACTCACACCTCGTGGGTCCAAACAGGAAAAGCACCCCTAAATGCGTCCGAGCAAAGTAAATTCTACTGGAAAATGAAGCACTTTTTCTTAAACAAAAAGAACAACAGTCCTGTAACCTCCAATATCTCTCAGTCCACACACATGCCCAGCTGAGACTCACATCATCTCTCATCACCGACGATGAGGCACACATTTCCAAAACTCTCAAAGCCACATCTTTCACTGATCCTACACATCTCTCTTACAAACTCCCTCTTCCCTACTACTATTTCTCCCTAAATAGACATCATAGACCCCTCTCTGCACCACATTTACCCTTAAACAAAGGTCCTACCCTCATCCTGCTCAGGACGATGCAAATGGCCTCTCCTACAAACATGCCAGTCTCAACTTTCCTTCTATTACAGGTTTTTCAAGGTAGCTGTGACCTTGCAACATCATGATTACATATACTATCACTTCAGGACTATCAGTTGTGTGTCTTTCCATCCTATACATAAAAAGATAGACAAAGCATGAATGCTGCTCCCCTATCATACATCAGCAGGAGCTCTGTACAGCTCCCTGGGCTTCTTGGTCGCCATCCTAAACTCTCATTAATCACCAGTACAAGTTTGACTCCAGAGCCCCCTGCTCGAGGAGCTCCACTGGCTCCCTCTGAGGAGCCAATACATTTTAGTCTCTCTGCATCATGCATAACTGACTGAATAAAATAGCCATATAAGAAGCCTTCACTGGCTGTTCCCTCACCATCCACCACACTAACAGGGAGGGTGGCATCCTGGCATTATGCAGGAGTTTTAGACCTTTTGGTGTGTGGTAGAACAGGAGAGGGCCTCTGACTCTCACCCCTCATGCACGCAGCTATGACCCTGGACGAATCCAGTGCTGAAAGATATACAAGTATGGACTATTCAGTACTGTCTCATTGGTGTATCCCCTTCACCCTTTATTTTCTCTACAATGAGGGGTGAAGTCTTCAGCAGAACGAAAGCTTGCATATATACTATTCCACTACACCATGTTCTGGGTGGAGGTATTCGATAACATTATGGAAGACTTCATATAGATAGCTTTATAACTTAGGGCCTGACTTACAGTTTGGAGGAGGGGTTTCTCCACCACAACTGTGACAGATATTCTGTCCACATTATTACAAGTGCATTAGGATGTAACATGCTTGTAATATAGCGGACAGGATATAGGCAAAGGAGTAACCCGTCTGCCAAACTGAAACTCAGGTCCATAGTTGTAGAAGTTTTAAGTCTTTTCCATTAAAAGCCTTTCTTTCTGCTTTTGTCCACTTGTCTACCAATTATTAAATCGGTTGATCCCGGTGGGCCCATTCCAATTCAACTAACTTAGTGGATCCATCAATGTTATCCAATCACAGAGCCATCACACAAAGCAAGTGGTGGCAAAATCCGGGAGAAAAGTATTGTTATATAACACAACACCACCTTGAAGCCAACTATTATTTCTCACCTGTAGTATCTGTCTTCAATCGGAAACATGGAAAAGGAAGTTCCCCCTTTGGTCTTTGGGACAATGATCCCCTGGTTAATAGATGAGGAAGTAAGAGGTCTCCAAGTAAAGATGGACCTGTCTGCGGCATTTAACACCATATACACTTGCATCTTGCTTAAAAGGCTGTCCATGAGGGCTCCCAATGTCCAACAGGAAATGGTTCAAGTACTTCCTTTTCTGTTGGTCAAAAAGGTTCAACTGGGTCACTTTGTATCACAAAGGGGTCTCTACTCTCACATGTACTATTAAACATATACTTGGACCTACTATTTGGCATCATTAAAACAATTCCCTTTATCGAGCTTCCCCGATAGGAGACCGAAAGACGTTCTGAGGGAAGTCAAAATATAGATGAAAAGAAAACTTATCTAGCTCTGTAGTTTAAAAACTGAATCCTAGTTTTACCAAGCCCTTGCATTGCCATTGCGTAATGCAAGCCACACAAGGGCTTCAGTGATGTTTACTAAGCCACACATAGCCATCTTGAGTGGTTCTGCATGACTCTGTACATCCACAGTAACGCAATGCAGCACACATTGCTGCCTTGCTTTACTCTGCGTTAGGAAGGCGTGGTTGTAGTTTGAGCATTCCAATGCATCCACCTACAGATTGTGGCAAATTCCTAGATTTACTAAGGGTAGTAAACCTGGAAATGATTCAAAATGTTATGCCATCCCAAAAGAAGCGTAAAGGGCGAAATATGTTAATTTCTCCTTGTTATTGCCTCTATCTACCAGGAATATGCCTCTGAGGATTGTTTTTGTGCAGAAAGTGTCCCTTCCTGCACAAAAACATTTGTGCCTGTAAAGCAGGCGGCCTTGAACCAAGGCAGGTGCACCTGTCTAGGCACTAGGCTACACACAGTGCGCCATGGCAGAGAGAGAGCAGGAATGAGACATATCTTGGTAAATATGGTGCATTCCTGCTCTCTCCATTTGATGCAGTGCCGCAAGTTGTCTTGCTGCGTATGTCAAATGTTAGTAAATCTGCCAGTAAGAACATTACATTTGGCACAGAAAGTGCAGGGTTCAGCGGTGGCTCCCCTGTTTAGGCGAAGGAGCATCACCCCACTGCTCCCGCAGCAGTGAAACCAGGAAAAATAAAATTATAATATAACAGCTTATTATCATTTTATTTCTCCTTGCCGAGCCTAGGGAAGGGTGGGGATGGGCCATCCTAATGGACAGCAGCTGTAGCAGGGAGGAGGAGTGATGGGCACTGCTGTAAGTGCACATGCAGGACGCCCGGCCGTCTTAAGACGACCAAACCAACATCCACACTTAGATCTCTTCACCCGAGCTGTGCTGCACAGCTGGGTGGAGAACAGGCACTGGCTCCCAGGGCTGACTGAGTGTCAAATCAGGCCACTCAGACCAATCCCAGTGCTTCTCTCACACTGGGTATTACTAGCAAGACATCGTATGGGCATCTGGGGGCCTGTGTATGGCCAGCAGGGTGTGGAGAGAAGCAGAAGAACAGCAAAGCAGCAGCTGGCACGTAAGTGATATATTTCTTAACTTATTTTTCTCCCATATTCTGCCCCCTGCACTGCCCTCTGTGCTGCCCACGCACTGCCTCAGCACTTATTTCATAGCAGCCGCCATTGACAGGGTTGACTTCCATTTCTGAACCAAGAACCTTTGGGCATGAGATGGCTACTTCTCTTAAAGTTAAGCATCTATGGGTCACTCTGCTTTCCGAGCACACCCACAGGCACTGTTGTAGGAAACTATTTCATCAAGTGAAGATTGCTCTTACCCCAGCTCTTAGCTCATATAGCCTGAGCACTGGAAATAGCAGTCAACTCAGGGCTTCGACTTCTGGTCTGCTAGACTGTGGGACTCCTTAGTAAGCCTTTCACAGAGAACCTACAATGCTGCCAAGAAAAGCTCTCTACTGGTCACCCGCCAAAAACAGCGTCATCTGTATGTTCAGAAGCATTCACAACCAACTACCCCAGTCCTTTGCTGACCAGATCAAGGTTCAAAGTATACCAACCGGTCGAACTTTGGTCACACTAGGTCAGTATTCCACCAGCCAAACTTGAATCAGGAATGGGCAAAGCATTCTCAGGTCAAGGACCTCATTTCTGGAATTCACTCCCACAAAACCAGAGACATTTGTTTTGTTTAACACACTTCAGAAAGTGAAAAAACTGGTAATGCACCTCTTTTAAGGTAAACATTTGCTCAACTATGTCAAGAGACCTTAGGGTATTAAAAGCAATAACAATATAAATAACAAATTAATGTTTTTCATATTTCAACTATGGGATTTTAAACGTCCTCCAGTGTGAATAATTCTGTAACTTCTAAGCTTTTGGCATGAAGGGATCCTACCTTCAGAAAGGATCCTGCTTTTACTCCCATGTCTTTGCAGACCGTTGACATTTACAAAGCAACCATACCTCAGAAGGGGGTGACTGCACACTTCTAACATGAGTGAATTGCTCATATAGACACTCACTAGGCATGGCTCCATGGAAAGGAGTGATAATATGAGGTGAGCCAGCAAAGCCTGGTCATGGGATGAAGAAATTGATACGTCAAAAAAAGGGGGGGGGCCAGGAGCCGTTACTTAAACCAGGTCCTGCAAACGGGGCCCAGAGCAAGGTTAGGATCCAGTCGCGGTCGGTGGGAGGAGTGCCGGCTGGGCGGTGACGTGGGGCGGGGGAGGGGCAGGGTGGGGGGTAGTAAACCACGGATTATAGCAGATTACAGGTAAGTAAACATTTAAATAAATAAAACGAATTTCGTTGTGAGCGCTGCATCGCCAAATGCGATGCAGTGCGCGCAACGAAATTCGTTTTATTTATTTAAATGTTTACTACCTGTAATCCGCCATAATCCGTGGTTTCACCCCCACCCTTCCTCCCCGCCCCACGTCACTGCCCGGCCGGCACTCCTACCACCGACCGCTACTGGTAGGATCTGTGCTAGTTGCCTGCCACCCAGCCCATCAGAGCAACAACATGCTCTGAATTCCCCCGACAGGCCGTAGACTTCCATACTGGGGGTCTACAACTGCCCAGTACAAGTCTACTAGGGTTCCACTCTATTGTGTCTGGTCACCATACCACACTTAGGGAACCAGACCTCTAGTAGTGCACCGCTCACTCACTTAGGTCCTGATGAAGTGCCAAACGACTCGTTAGGAGCAACTAGGGCACGAAACCTGTCGACCCATCACATAGCAATAGCCCTCTAGGAACATTGCATCCACGTAGGGCGTCCAAACTTTTTAACTAAGCTGGAACTACCTGAACCATTAAAATTATTTCTGAACAGGACTGCTCCAGACTTATTTTAAAACCCACTACCTGTGCACTACACTATCCTTGCCCTCTTACCCGCACGCACCCCACGGCTTCTTCAAAAGATCTCCGCCAAAGAGCCCCGTTTACGGGAGCCCGTCGGGCATTGCAGCGCCGGCCCGACGAGGAGCAGAGCCCAATGATGAAGCTTTGACATCCTTCGGGGTGTGTGAGGGCATCACAAAGAAAGACCTGCCTTTCCCTTGTCCCCTTTTTAGGAACTGCTTCCCCTTCTGTAGCACATGAAGAACTTGATGTCATCCACAGGTATTTTGCGTCTTTATCTGAATAGTATGAGACAGTCTTGTACTTATTTTCACTGTTTGTCATCAGAGAGTGAATTGTCAGTAGGAGCTTGCATAGCATTGGAGATATCCAGATGAATTGTTCACATTTGATTAAAATCTGAGACTTCCCTTGCAGTATTTGACCTGCGACCAGTCTCTGAGGTGCAGATTAACGGTAGTTTATTAATCCACTGAACTTTCACAGAACAGTTTCCCTGAAGAAAGAGATGCAGCTCCAGGTCAGAGACGAGCGTTCACCAATAATGGTAGACAATGTAGCCTTTGCGTCAACCCTAGACATTCCTCCTACTATTTTCAGACCTGTTCCATATGCGTTGCTGTAAAATGTATACACTAATTAATCTGTCTATATTCTGTAATACTCCTTTTTTTTGAGGGTGAAGAACACATTACATTTTTATCTCTGTCCCTCTTCTGGGCTGCTGCTTTATAAACCTTTTACCAGGGCCTCAGTTTGCCCTTGGCGTCTATGTGATTAGTTCCTGCTCTATAGGAATCAGCGGAGCTAAGGTGCCTTTTACTCACAAGTATGTTATCGGGAGTAGGTGGTGGTTTTCAGAAAGCAGCTTCTCTGGAGTCTTGCACTCTGCACTGGAGTTGTAGTCTTAAGTCTTTTCTCATTAGATCTCATCAGATGGGAGATCCAACCTGAACGTCACTTCCTGAGTGTGTAGGAAGTTAATCTGGTTCTTATCCTGCTGGCTTCTTCAATCAAAGGAGGACTTAATGGCTCTTGTTCTTTGGTTGATATCACTGAGGAGGAATTCCAGGATGTCCCTTTGCTTACTGAGTAGACCCTCTGCTCTCAGGACCAGTTTGTGTTTCCTGGAACACTTTTACAGGAGATAGCTGAGGAGAAGGTGACTTAAATCCTTAATTCAATGTTGTACAGACAGCTGGGTAATGAGGTTTTACAACTACAGCAAAGGGGATGCAAATAAGATGCAAAAAGAACCTTTCTATTCTCACAGTTATTCCCACTCACTTTTTCTCAGCCCCCGCTTCAGGGATCACCCCCAAATCTTTCAGGGAAGGACCTTTTTTTGGTGCCCTCACCACACACTGCTTATGACGTGGACTAAAGGTTTTGAGAGTGGGGTAGTGTGACTGCCTGTCGACTGGGAATATAGGGGCGTATTAGCAAGACCCACGTTAAAATTATCGCCGTTTTAGCTGCAGGAAACTGCCGCTAAAATGGCGATAATGGGCTTGCTAATATGCGTTATAGAATTCCAATAGAAGCCCAGGTTAGATGTGCAGGACATCTAACCTGGGCTTCATTGGAATTCCATAACGCATATTAGCAAGCCCATTATCGCCGTTTAGTGGCAGTTTCCTGCCCTAAGCAGCGATGATTTAGCGTGGGCCTTGCTAATATGCCCCTTAATGTGATGGTTTTGGTATTGTGAATTTCAAAAGCATACACACACCCAAAGAACCATTGGCACTAAACCGTAAATGTGACCTTTCATACAAACAAGTCAAGAGAAAATAAAGGGGCATATTAGCAAGACCGGCGATAAAATTATCGCCGTTTTAGCGGCAGGAAACTGCCGCTAAAGCGGCGATAATGGACTTGCTAATATGCGTTATAGAATTCAATAGAAGCCCAGGTTAGATGTGCAGGACATCTAACCTGGGCTCTATTGAATTCATAACGCATATTAGCAAGCCCATTATCGCTGTTTTAGCGGCAGTTTCCTGCCGCTAAAACTGCGATAATTTTATCGCCGGTCTTGCTAATAAGCCCCATATTTCCAGAATCTGAGGGGGATTCTTCTTAAAAGTGAAACTATGGAGGGTGACGTTTTTAGAAGGTGTGTGGCGCTCAAAGGTCTATACACATACATATTGTTATCCCTTGCTCAATTGTGGTGCTCATTACCGTCTATCAATTCTAAAGTTCGCAATAGAATTATAACAATTCTCACTAAGGTCAGCCTGGAATTAAGCATTGGTATCTTGATTTGGCGTCTAGAGTCAAAATAACGGACTTAGCCGTAACGGATACAGCATTAATCGTGTTGTCTGAAAACGGGGAATTACACCCGACATGCAGAATATTTGAAAACCGCGACGGAATTATAACCGGCATAAAGGTAGGGTTTTTTGAGCATTGTCACATGTAAATCCTGATTAGCTTATAAAATGACTTCGATACATTTCAGAAAAGTTAAATTCAACTAAAGAAACAGGTACAATTGCCTTTCAAAACATCACGAGAGGATAGTATATAGCTTAGTCACATCTTAAGGGGGCATCACACGCGAACAAGACACATGAAAGAACACGTGGTTGGCATGCACGTTTTTAACATGATATTATGGATTTTTGTAGAAAAGTAACAAACATAGGAAATCCTTCAAACTGAGATAAAAAATAGTCTTTTCAATGTATGTAAATATGTTACATGACAAACCAAAAACAAAATATATTGAAGCAAATTGAGTGAAGGCTCTAGTAAAAATAAATGAAATTGAATTTAATTTTTGTGCTACGGATAACTTTGGTAATGCTTCACAGAAATTGTGCATGGGTTGACACTATGATGTTACAGATATATTAAAATACTGTTAACGCAGGCACGAAAGTCACTTTATTTGGGTTTAAAGTGACACAAGTGTCCCAATATGTACTATAGTGATGTATATTTCTATGGGGTATATTCACAAGAACGTGCGATAAACATCGCCAAAATAGCTTACCGCAACTTCTCACATCGCAGCCCATCGAGTGAAAATAACGCAGTGTCAACGTGGCATTCCCAACACGGCGATACCGTGCGATATTCGCACGCGAACGCAGAAAATGTCCGCGAAACAACTAGCGCGACGGCGAGAAAAATCCAAAGCTGAACGCGAAAAAAGTTGCGATGGGCCCAATCGCGAAGAGACAACCCGCGATAAGGCGCGCAAGGCCTGCAATACACACACATCAGGTGGGAAAAATCACCACAAAAACAGTTTAAAAAAACACCAAACAAAAAAACACCAACAGCGAAGCATGATGGAGTCAGACGGAGCAGCCACAGGGGACGATCGGAACCCCACAAGCCCCTCGGAGCCCCAGCCAGGGCCCTCGGGGACAGGGAAGGAGAAGAAGAAGAGGAAGCCGCAGTTCACTCCGCAGGAGAATCAGATCCTGGTCACGGAGGTGATAGGACACCATCAACAACTGTTCATCACCTCCACCGTGTCACTGAGCACAAGAAATGGAATATGGCAGTCCATCTTGGACAAGGTGAATGCTGTCGGAGTGCAGAGGAGGTCAATGGACGAGGCCAAGAGGCGATGGACTGACATCAAGCGCAAAACCAAGAGCAAACTCGCCAACAACCTCAAAGCAGCAATGCAGACTGGAGGAGGGAGTCCGGCGCCGCAGGAGGAGCTGGACGAGATGGAGGAAATGGTGTTGACAGTCATCAGTGTGGATACGGTGGCAGGAGTTGGGGCCCCGGACACTGCTCTACAGGACCGGACACAACAGCAACAGGGCGAGTAGCGACCAGGGACTGGGGGGATGGGGAGAGATGGGCACAATGGCACACATGCACAAATAAGCAGACCACACTGCACACCCACAATAACTACGGATCATGTCCCTGATCCCCTTGCCATACTGCAGCACACATAGGAACACCAGGTGCGTCACACTCGACCATCTGCCCAGAGTGGGCCCACCACACACATCACACAGCTCACATACAACCCATGCACATGTGCTGAACCCAGCCAAGCTGCTGCTCCGTGATCCACACTGACAACGTAAGTGACACTGCATGACGAATACCATGCCTGCAGTCCGATTACCATGACATGGTGCATGCAACGACACTGAGGTGGCTGAATGTGGACCACATCCGTAAAGGAGCAGGTCACACTCTGACACATCCACCTGCACAATCAACCCCGGACGTCAACAACACAGCTGCGGACAAACCATGCCCCACAGTCCCCACTCCCACCAAGACACACATCCACCCAAGACTGGTAATGTCTCAACACTGCATGGACAAAGAAGTCAAATGCACACCGCCTGCAAGGGACAAGAGGCAGCAGACTCAGAGCTGCAGGGGCTACCCTCACAACACTGCAGCACACACATATGACAGTCAGAGCACAGCAGCATAGACAACAGTGTGGGACAAACTGCAACACGTGAACAACATTACAGAGGGCGAAACTGCTGCTGCTTGTGTGAAGATACTGGCCAATTACATTCAGCATAGCAGGGGTATGTGAGATGAAACTGCACAAGTACAACCTCACATCCCTGATGGTGTTGAAATGTCAACTGTCCCGCATCCAACAGGCATCTCCACCTACACAGCCACAATGTACCTCGTCATGCAGTCTGTATGTGAACTTGTACAATGCCTGGACAAACATGTCAACACGATGTAATGCAGCATCTCCCCTTAACATTGCAGAGGGATCATCAACACCAACTGCAGACCAGACCCAACAACTCTACACTGATGACGAGGACGACAACCCCATCATCGACACCGAAGCCCTCAGAGAGCTCATCGGCCGCATCAGCTCCCCACCTCCAGGATCAGAGCAGCCCAGCTGCATCGAGGAGACCCCCCCTGCACGCACCACACAGCAGGCAGCACCTGCCACACCGGCTGTCTTCCAAGACCCCCACGGAACACACCTGGCCTTCCAAACCCGTGTGTTAGAGGCCCAGGAGAAGCTGGCTGATCAGGTGCGGGTGGGGTTTGACCTCCTGGCAGCCAAACTTGATGTCATCCATGGGTGTCTATGTCCCTTCGGGGACCACTTACAGTCCCTGATGGACACCCACAGTCCGCTCCATGGCCTCCAACGAGCCCTGGCCGACATCGCTGGAGTCCTGACTTGGAGACAAGAACACCTGTCAAGTCAGAGTGGCTCCATCGATCTCAGCAGTGACTTGGCACAAATGCGGAGGCTCATGGAGGACATGGTGCAGATGGAGGCGGAAAGGTTGGCTGTCACTGCTGCACATCAGCATAATGTAGCTGGGATATACCATGCCCTGCAGATCCTCGTAATGGCATTGCTGCCACAAGGCCTGGCGCAGATGGATGCTGCTGCTCCTACACCATCCCCATCTGCGCCCCCTGGTGTGTCTGTGCCTCACAGTGCGGCAGACATTTCTACTCCTGCACTTGATGTGTCACTGCCACATGGTGCGGCCGACAATCCACCTCCGGCCCCTGATGTGTCAGTGGCACACAGTGCTGCAGCCGGAACTGCAGCACCCACAGGTGAGGCAGAGCACACATCAGGGGACGAGGATGTGGATGATCCAGACTTCTTGATCATGAGGCGGCAGTAGCATTCCTCCCACCCATTTGGGCTGTTTCATCTTGGTTCTGCCCTTGGCATCATGACCTTCCACTGCCCCCAGATGCACCCATTGACTCTCACCTTGGACCTCGACATGGACTGTCATATTCTGTCAGATGACCGTTGACACAGAGATCAGACTGTGGTCTGGACTCTTCCTCTTCCGATGTACTTGTCATGCCCTGAAGGAATCTGGCTGGCCCGCCACGTGCCCAATGATGTGAAGTGGAGTCTGCATGGCCCTGTACTGCTCCAGCTGCAACACTCCACTGGATGACAGTAAATCATTCACTGTTGCACAGTTGTGTCATGTCTTCGATCATTCAAGTATGTGAGTGTGGATGTGTGTTGGGTCAGTAATTCCCCCTGACGTCCATGTTGCACACGTCGCGGGACATGAGTCACAGGGTGCTACATTGCTGATTGCGTTCTGTGCGGCATAGTCACGACATCAGGGACACACGCATTCATCACGTCCTTGTCCGGACAAGGACTGAGCCAGTGCACACAGCCCCAGGATCATTCTTGCACGCAGACGTCAGACCACTACGCTTCCGCTCCGAGGGGGGACGACATAGCTACATGTCCCAGGATTCCACGCTTGGGATCTGCTGGTCACTGTTCTAGGTGCCAGCATGCCACGGCCACTCCCTGAGGGCAGGTTTGCACACACACCACACCCATCCAGCAGATGCATCACAGGCCATGTGACACCGCCAATAAAAGGGGCCTGCAACGTCACATTCCCCACTGCCGGAGGTGACCTGACAACGTTTGCGCAACGTGGCTCAATCATGGAGGGTCCATGACTTGTGACGCACTGGGTTAGTCGCCCCCGATATCAGGTGGCCGCCCCGGCCCTACCACCACGTGGCGCTTGCTTGAGTTGCACAGGGTTAGGGGCACCTATGAAGCTGAGCGGGTGTGCAGCCTGCGATGATGTGTGCACTGATATGGTCTCTGCCATTTCTGACTCAAGACCTAGTATCAAATGTGTGACCTGCTGGACCGCGTGGGGGTGCCGCATGATGTGGGGACTGCCAGGGCTGCGGGTCCCGGCCTTGGAGTTGGCACCGGCACGTGGTGTGCCCTGTTGCGGTCACACCGGTGGCAGCAGGTGAGCAGTGGGGCCTGGGTGCGCAGGGGCAGACATTCACCGCTGACCGGCGGGAGGGGCTGGGGTGCAGCAGCATGTGTGCGCAGGGGCGGACAGGCGATGATGCTGTGTGCAATGATTTGGACTCTGCAATTATTTGTTGTGTACTCGTTTCAGATAGGGGACCTGGTGGACTGCAGTGCTGGGTGGAGCCTGCGTGCGATGCGGGCCTACCGCCACGTGGCATTGCCTCAAGGTTCACAGAGTTGGTGGCACCTATGGAGCTGAGCAGGTGTGCAGCCTGTGATGATGACGTGTGCACTGTAATGGACTCTCCCATTCCGAACTCAAGGCCCAGATTCAGGTGTGTGGCCTAGTGGGCCGCGGGGCAGGTCCGCGTGATATGGAGGCTGCCAAGGTTGTGTGTCCCAGGCTCGGAGTGTGCACCGGCACGTGGTTGGAGACACACCGGTGGCGGAAGGTGAGCAGTGGGGCCCGGGTGCGCATGGGCAGCGGTCTCTCTCCCTCTCTCCCTTTCTTTCTCTCTCTCTCTCCCTTTCTTTCTCTCCCTTTCTTTCTCTCTCTTTCTTTCTCTCTCTCACTTTCTTTCTCTCTCTCTCTCCCTTTCTTTCTCTCTCTTTATTTCTCTCTCTCTCTCCCTTTCTTTCTTTCTGTCTCTCTCTTTCTTTCTGTCTCTCCCTTTCTTTCTCTCTCTCCCTTTCTTTCTCTCACTCACTTTCTTTCTTTCTCTCTCTCTCTCTGTCCTTTGATGAGTGCATGACAGACCTTCTTATCTCGGATTTTTACTTGCAGGCTGTGACTTCCAGATTGTCCGGAGTGGATCTGCATGGACTCTTCAGAATTGTTGTTTAGTGTTGTGTATTAATAAAGTTCTGTTGTGTGATTTCTTAGTTGTATGTTTGTTTCTCCTTCTTCTGACCACACATGTAGGTTTGTTGTTGTATTCGTGCGACATCAGGCTCTTCTTTTTTCTCGTGTTTTCGGAGAGTTGCTGTGGCACATCTTTGTCCGGGGTGAGTGGGCCGGGGGGGGGCCAGGGGTGTGGAGGGATCCTGGGGGTGGTGGCGCTTGGTGTTGTGGGCATCAGGGGTCTCTGAGCTGCATGGGCAGTGGCTCCATGGCATCTGTTGTTCTTCAGGTGTTGCTGTGGGCTGGGCTCCCTTTTGTGGTGCTGGTAGTCGTCCTGCTTAGCACCAGCAGAAGGCAGGTGTTAAATCCCTGCTGCTACCGCGGCTTATCGCCTGTTTTTGCCTCGCATCGCAGATCTGGCTGTCCGTAGAGAAATGCGCGGTGTTGTCTTTTCGTGTGTTTTTGCACGGAAACGCCTATTCTGCATCTCATTAGCGTTAGTTGGCGGTGTCAACCATGGCAATGTTTTTTGCGGCAGCTATTGCGGGTTATGTGGTGATGTAGGCAGTTAGCACCTGCTTGGGAATGGGGCGATAATTATATCGCCACTTTTACTGCGCTAAAGTGCGATAACTCTGCGATAAGTCCTTGTGAATGTGCCCCTATGTCTTTTAGCCCTGAGAAAGTCACTGGTACTTTCCTTTGGTGACGAAACACGTGTTGGCTAAAGAGCAGAATCCGAACAATAAATTAAAGAATACAGGAAAAACAAGAAATTGGACATTATGTTATTTATTCAAATGACATGAATACGATTCTCTATGATAATATTAGTGTGTGCTGGAGGATATAATATTCTCCTTAAAGGCATTTATGAGCTAAACAGAGTTTTGAAAATAACTCTTTTCTGAAAGGGTAACCAGTGGTGAGATTGTTGTAGTGAAGCAGAAGCAGAGGAAATAAGCATTGGCAGAGCAAATAGGTCTCAGCAATACGAGAGCTATTGGTGTTGTCAAAGTCTTCTATCCATGTGTTACGGAGTGGAGTGGATGTGGAGTGGAATTATGTGGGTTTGATTGGAATTGTTTGTTGTGGAATTGTGTGGTGTTAGGTGGAGTTATATGTAGTGGAATTATTGCGCATGGTGTGCAGTGGAATGACGTGGATAGTAATTATGTGTTATTGAGTGTACTGGAATTATGTGGAATGGGAGTGTGTGTCTTAGAGTATCATTAGGTAAAGTATTGAGTGCCCTGGAGTGGCATGTAGTGTAATGGAATTATGTTGAGGGGTGTTCAATTTTGTGGCATGATGTGGAATTCTGTGGTGTGGATTGGATGTATGTGGTGTGTAGTGGAATTGTTTTGTGTAGTGGAATTATGTGGTTTGGTGTTGGATTATGTGGTGTGGAATGGAATTGTGTGGAGTTGAATTGTGTGGTGCAGAACTGTGTGGCGTTGAGTGAAATAATGTTGAGTGGAAGTATGTGGCATGGTGTGGAATGTTATGTGGATTGTTGCTTTGTGGCATAGAGTGGAATTATATGGGCTGTATTTATGCAATATTGTGTAATTATATGGAGTTGAATGATGTGGTGTTGAGTGGTAATATGTGGAGTGTAATTCTGTGTGTGGTGTGGAGTTGTATGGCATTGAATTGTGTGGTGTGGAATTGTGTGGTGTGCAATTGTGGGGCATTGTGTGGAATTATGTGGTATGGTATGAAGTGGAATTATGTGGAGCAGAATTATGTGGTGTGATGTGGGCTGTAATTATGTGAAGTTGCATTATGTGGCATGGTGTGGAGTAGTATTATGTGGTGTGGAATTATGTGGCATGTTGCAAAGTTGAATTTTGTATAGTGCAATTATGTGTTTTGGAGCTGAGTGGATATATGTTGAGTGTAAATATGTGACGAGGAGTGTAATTATGTAGGTTGGAGTGAAATAATGTGTAGTGGAACTAACTGGAGTTGAATTGTGTTGTGTGGAGTGTAATTATGTGGTTTGGAATGTAGTGCAATTATGTTGCGTGGTGTGGTATTTTGTGAAGTGGAATTATGTAGCATGAAGCAGACTGAAAATATTTGGAGTTGAATTTAGTGGATTGCAATTCTTTGGCATGGAGTGGAATGATGTGAGTGGAATTGAGTGTAGTTGAATTTTGTGGCCTGGACTTATGAGATGTTTCAATGTATTGTGTGTAGTAGAATTATGCTGCATGGATTTGTGTGTTGTGGCATTGTGTGGCATTTAATTGTGTAGGAATTAGTGCCATTTTACATGAACACGCTCTTTTCCTAAAGTTGCCTTCACTTTGTCACACTGACTTTTAAAACACATTTGCATTCATGACACTTGGGTTAGTTTCTAAGAAACACCGACCTTGCTGACATGGAGTACTTCATGGGAACAATATTACACTGCAAACACAAGGAGATGATGGACGGAGCACTGATACTTTTCAGACACTCACCCCCAGTCACAGATCTGGGTTGAATCCATCATCATTCTTTAGCGCACTTCACCACCTCAGTTCAGACTTAGCTATATGCAAATCAGTCTTGACCCTGTGCCTCATGGGAACAGTCCAGCCCGAACTGCCAAGCCAGGTCTTCCCTGAACCGGAAACAAGCATCCTGGCACCGGTTTCTGGGTAACACCCTTCATCAACCAGGCTAGCTTGAATCCAGTGGCAAAGTGAGCAAGGGACCTACGTCTGGGCATAACCTGCCAACTTAGGGCGAACAAAGCAAACACAAGGAGATGATGGACGGAGCGCTGAAACTTTTCAGACACTCACCCCCAGTCACAGATCTGGGTTGAATCCATCATCATTCTTTAGCTCACTTCACCACCTCAGTTCAGACTTAGCTATATGCAAATCAGTCTTGATCCTGTGCCTCATGGGAACAGTCCAGCCCGAACTGCCAAGCCAGGTCTTCCCTGAACCGGAAACAAGCATCCTGGGACCGGTTTCTGGGTAACACCCTTCATCAGCCAGTCTAGCTTGAATCCAGTGGCAAAATGAGCAAGGGACCCACGTCTAGGCATACCCTGCCAACTTAGGGCGAACAAAGCAAACACAAGGAGATGATGGATGGAGCGCTGATACTTTTCAGACACTCACCCCCAGTCACAGATCTGGGTTGAATCCATCATCATTCTTTAGCTCACTTCACCACCTCAGTTCAGACTTAGCTATATGCAAATCAGTCTTGACCCTGTGCCTCATTGGAACAGTCCAGCCCGAACTGCCAAGCCAGGTCTTCCCTGAACCTGAAACAAGCATCCCGGGACCGGTTTCTGGGTAACACCCTTCATCAGCCAGGCTAGCTTGAATCCAGTGGCAAAGTGACCAAGGAACCCAAGTCTAGGCATACCCTGCCAAGTTCGGGTGAACAAAGCATACACAAGGAGATGATGGACGGCGCACTGATACTTTTCACTGACGTCTTGGTGAGGGGTGTCTAGTTCATGACCATGACAGGGTCCTATCCTCGTACCCACCAGGTAAAGGGGTTAGATCATCCAGAAGGGGGTTAGGGTTTGCATCATAGGAGTACGATCATTATAACTTTTGTCTGATTCTATCTATGGATCATCGCAGCACATTTTTCTATACAAGAATCACTATGGTCAATAAATATTGAAAAACATCCCCTTGTGTATTCTTTGTATGTTTTCTGAGCGAAAGAGAGCACGAGTGACTGAGCAGAACATTCTTGGTTTGTCACCATAGTTCCTGAGGGTTGTCATGTTTAGTAGTTGCCAGAATTGTTTGTCCCCTGCCTAACTGTGAGTTAGATGGTCCAAGGGAGAACATATCCCGTGTGTGTGTGCATGGAATCAGTCTGGCACCATCCTAAGTTTGTTGTTCGCAAACGTGGAAACTACACAACAGTGTGGTGTTGTGTTGAGTTATGTGGAGTTGAATGCTTGTTGTCTATCTACTGTAGTGCTGAGGGAGCAGCCTTCATGGGAGGTGAGACAATGTTATTTCTAGTTTCTGTCCCCTCACCCCCCTGACATTGGCTAAAACAGTGTGAATGGCATCCAGCAGCACTTTCTGCCTCCCCTGTGAGAGCTATCTGTGTGCAAAGTCAAATCCACATTTTAACCCTTTCACTGCTAGGCCTTTTCCCCCCTGTGCTAAGCCTTTTTTTGGCTATTTGGGTTAGTTTGCGCTTAGGCCCCTGTAACTTTTTGTCCACATAAGGTATCCATGCCAAATTTGCGTCCTTTTCTTCCAAAATCATGGGGATTTTAAAGATACCCAGGGTTTGTGGATTCCCCTGGAGGGGACCCAGAAATTAGCAAAAATACAGCTACATTTTGGGGTTTTTGGGGGAAAATGGGGAAAAAGTGCTGCAGAAGAAAGCTTCTGATTTTTTCCCTGCAAATGGTATCAACAAAGGATTTGTGGTGCTGAAATTGCCATCTTCCCAGCTTTCAGGGACAGGCAGACTTTTGTCAGAAAACCAACATTTTTTTCACAGTTGTGGCATTTTACTGGGACATAGCCTATTTTTGCTACTTATTGTGCTTTCAGCCTCCTTCCAGTTAGTGGTAGGAATGGGTGTGAAAGCAATATTGGATCCCGGAAAGCTATACATTTCTGTAAATTAGACAAAATTCTGAATTCATCAAGGGGTCATTTGTGTAGATCTTTCAAGTTTATTTTTAGAAACTAACAGTTTAAAATAAGAAAAATTGAAAATGAGTTGAAAAAAATAGCCATTTGTGCCACTGTTTTCACCTGTAACTTCTTCTAAGTATAACAGATTTTTCAAAGCAATATACCATTACATCTGCTGGACCCCTCTGGTTGTGGGGATATATAGGACTTGTAGGTTCACCAAGAACTAGAGGAGCCCTGAGTTAATAACTGAGCTGTGTCTTGCAATGATTTTTCATTGTGTACCGGGTATATAGCAAATATAAAGGATGGAAAATAGGTATCAAGGACGCCTTTGTATTTCCGAAATGGGAACAAAATATAGGGGCATATTATCAAGGGCAGTATCGCCACTTTAGCTGCACTTTTTGCCGATAAAGCGGCGATATTTTTATCGCCCTATTAGCAAGCTGTTGCTAACAGCTGTTAGCGACAGCTTAATGGCGATAGCGGCTGTTTTGTTGCCACTTTGCATGTCAGCGATAATTATCGCTAATGACATGCAAAGTAGGCGTTCCCAACTAAAAGCAACTGCAAACGATCGCAAACACAACTTCCCCCTATTATCAATGCCCGCGAAGCGATAAAAAAAGTCGCGCTAACCGCGATTATCGCTGGAATTTAACACCTGATAAAAACTTGACTTAACCATCTTGTCAATGGGAGGTGGATTGTAAGGTTAAGTCCTCACCTGCCTATTAGCAAGCTTTTCATTAGCGCAGTGAATTTATCGCTGGATTTCTCGCACTATTGCTGGGTTTCGCCGCTATCGCTGGATTTTTGATCGCCTTGGAGATAAGCGTTGATAATAACGTGTTATCTCCGCGATGAAATCCAGCGATAGCCGGCGATAAAAAAAACAGTGCTAAGCGCGCTTTGCGATAATTATCGCAAGTCCTTGGTAATATGCCCCATAGAGTTTAGAAGCAGTAGCTATTTGCACATCTCCAAAATTGTGGGTACCCATAATAGCATGTGAATTATGGGACATTTTTCAAAGGGACTTCTTTTTGACACATTGTCTTACATTTGGAAGGCGGAAATGCATTGAAAGTCAATGGGTAATAACATTTGCTCTACAATTCTGTGTTTCCCGAAGTCTCCGGATAAAAATGGTACCTCACTTGTGTGGGTAGCCCTAGTGCCTGCAACAGGAAACGGTCCGAAACAAAACATGAACATATCACATTTTTCTAGTGAAAACTGCCCCTTTGTCGCAATGTTCCTAGATGTGGATTTGGGACCCTAGCTCAGCCGGCACCTGGGCAAACCTAGCAAACCTGTACATTTTTTAAAACTAGAGACCCAGGGGAATCCAGGATGGGGTGACTAGTGTGGCTCTCACTAGGTTCTGTTATCCAGAATCCCTTGTAAACCTCAAACGTGTAAAGTAAAAACACGTTTCCCTCAAATTTCTGTGATGGAAAGTTCTGGAATCTGCGTGGATCCACAAAATTCCACCCACCCGCATTCCACAAAGTCTCCCGATAAAAATGGCACCTCACTTGTGTGGGTAGGTCTAGTGCCCGTGACAGGCAACGGGCTAAATCGCAACTTGGACACACCACATTTTTACAGTGAAAACTGACCCCTTTTTGCAAAGTGCCTAGCTGTGGATTTTGAACCCTAGCTCAGCCGGAACCTGGGGAAACCTAGCAAACCTATACATTTTTGAAAGCTAGACACCCAAGGAAATTCAGGATCGGGTGACTTGTGTGGCTCTCACCAGGTTCTGTTAGCCAAAATTCCTTGCAAACCTCAAACTTTGTCAAAAAAACACATTTTCCTCATATTTCTGTGATGGAAAGTTCTGGACTCTGCATGGATCCACAAACTTCTATATGCCACGCATTTCCCAATGTCTCCCAATCAAAATTGGTACCTCAGTTGTATGGATAGGCCTAGTGCCTGTGACAGGAAATGGGCCAAAACGTAACGTGGCCACACCACATTTTTACAGTGAAAACTGACCCCATTTTTGCAAAGTACCTAGCTGTGGATTTTGAACCCTAGCTCTGCCGGCACCAGGGGAAACCTAGCAAACCTATAATTTTTTTAAAACTAGACACCCAGGGAAATCCAGGATGGGGTGACTTGTGTGGCTTTCACCAGGTTCTGTTACCCAGAATCCCTTGTAAACCTCAAACTGTGTAAAGTCAAAACACATTTTCCTCACATTTCTGTGATGGAAAGTTCTGGAATCAGCATGGATCCACAAAATTCCACTGATCCCGCTTTCCCCAAAGTCTCCCAATAAAAATGGCACCTCACTTGTGTGGGTAGGCCTAGTGGCCCGACAGGAAATAGGCCAAAACGCAACCTGAATACAACTCATTTTTACAGTGAAAACTGACCCTTTTTTTCCAAGTGCCTAGCTGTGAATTTTGAACCTTAGCTCTGACGGCACCTAAGGAAACCTAGGAAACCAATACATTTTTTAAGACTAGATACCAAGGGGAATCCAGGATGGGGTGACTTGTGTGGCTCTCACCAGGTTCTGTTACCCAGAATCACTTGCGAACCTCAAACTTTCTAAAAAAAAAACACATTTTCCTCACATTTCTGTGATGGAAAGTTCTGGAATCTGCATGGATCCACAAACTTCCACCCACCCACATTTTCCAGACTCTCCCAATAAAAATGGTACTTCACTCGTGTGGGTGGGCCAAGTACCCGCGACAGGCAAGGGCCCAAAACGTATTGTGGAGACATCAAAATTACCTATCACAAAACAACCTGGTTTTGCAAGGGGGGGCACCTAGGTTTTTGGCCCCGGGCTTGGTGGCCATCGAGGGAAACCTACCAAACCCACACATTTCTTAAAACTAGACACCCTGGGGAGTCCATGGGGAGTCTTGCATGGGTCTCCCAATGTTTTCCTACCCAGAATCCCCTGCATACCTCAAATTTAGCTGAAATAAATCAAATTTTTCCCAAATTTCTGTGCGGGAAAGTTGTGGGATCACCGGGCTGACACAAATTTCCTACCACCCAGCGTTTCCCCAGGATTCCCGATAACAATGGTACCTCACTTCTGCGGCTGGGCCATTTAGCTGAAAAAATCACTTTTTCCACACATTTTTGTGTGGGATCATCGTGCCGGCACAAATGTCCTACCACCCGGAATTCCCCTTGGCTTCCAGAGTAATATGATACCTTTTTCAGCTAAATTTGAGGCTTGCATTGATCCCCCAACATTTTCCTTCCAAGAATTCGCTGCAAACCTCAAATTTAGCTAAAAAGTCACATTTTCCTCTAATATCAGTGTGGGAAAGTTGTGGGATCACCACACGGCACAAATTTCCTACCACTCAGCGTTCCCCTCACTCTACAGATAAAAATGATACCTTACTTGTGTTGCCAAACCGGCCCCCAGTGACAAAACTGCCCCCCACGGCCAGAAAACCGGCCCCCGGCCCACCGAGTAAACGTCCGGTGCCCGCTACGTCCAGTCCAGATCCTCAGCCACGCACCATCCATGCACACAGCCAGCCAAGCCCGAGCCCACGTACACCACCAGCCAAGCACCACTCCACGCACACCACCAGGTAAGGGCCAATCTACACACACCTTCCTCAAGCTCGAGTCCACCCACACCATTAGCCACGTTCAGGTCCACACACACTGGCAGCAAAATGCCAGTCAAACGTCAGTATACGCAGACCGTCAGCCAAACTCCAGTTTACACAAACACAAACTCATCCTGGTTTCTAGTGGTTTTCTGCCCGCGCTTGGGTGCAGATGAAAATAAAAATATCACTGAAACAGCCAAAATGTGTGCCTAAAAATAAGGGAGCAACCCTTGACTATGGGGCTTTTCACTGGCATGCCTATAAACATCTCACTTGTGCCTAGTGGGCTTTCTGCTATTGCCCCGATCTGCATTCCGGGGAGGCAGAAAGGCTTTTTTGGTAGTGGGGGCATTAACATGCCCATTCTCGGCAGCCCCCAGCTCTACGTATAAAAAAACAGCAAAATACCTGGTGCCTAATGGGCTTCCTGCCCCTCCAGAGGGCAGATTAGGGACTATTGCCCCCCCTGGAGGAGGCAGAAAGGCTGTGGCAATTTGTTTTGGGTGGTGGGGGCATTGGCATTCTTATTTTGGGCAGCCCCCACCTCTACGTATAAAAAAAACAATCCCTGGTGCCTAGTGGGCTAATAAGCCCCCCTGGGGCAGATCAGGGGCTATTGCCCCATCTGTCTCCAGGGGAGGCTGAAAGACTGTGGAATTTTTCGGGGGAGTGGGGGCATTAGCATGCCCATTTTGGGCAGCACCCACCCCTAAACCAAGTTTTTAAAAAAATCCCTGGCTTCTATTGGGCTATTTGCCCCCCTGGGTGGCAGATTGGGGGCTACTGCTCCCATCTGCCTCCCCGGGGGGGGCAGAAAGACTGAATTGCTCCAAAAATAATTAAGGGGAGCAAAGGTCCTTGCCCAAGGGGCCGCTCCCCCCTCCCTGGTGTCTAGTGGGTGGATGCCTGCTTGGAGATCGCCCTTCTGGGGCAATCCCCAAGCAGAGACCCACTAGGGAGGAGCACCATTGGAAAGGGGAGATTCTTCCCTTTCCAACGATACCTCTCTTAATTTTCTACATGCTCAGGGGGCTGAGATAGCCCCTGAGCACGTACAAAGTGAAATTGAAATGAGCCTAGCGGCTCATTTCAGTTTCGGTTTCTATGAAATGACATCAGCGCGATGTGCGCGCTGATCGTCATTTCACAGAAAGCAAAGCTACAGCATTGGGAGCTGGGGAAGCTCTTCCCCAGCTCCCGAGGCTGGTGGAGGGTAAAGGAAATCCCTCTGGTGCCTGCACCAGAGGGATTTCTAGTGCCATGCGCGAAGACGGCCATGAGCTGTCCTGCGCACACGAGCACTGTGGCACGAGGACGGCCAGGAGCCACCCTGCGGACGGCTCCCAGCATTACTTTACTACTTTTTGTTATTTTCCAATTATGACCTGTTAGACCTGGCATCCTTGGCGTGGGTCTCCCTTCCATTTTTTCATAATGCCTCCACGGTTGCCGATATGTTTTTGCTGGACTAGATGCTCATGGGCACTTTGCCGCTGCTAATCAGTGCCAAAGTGCAAGTGCTCCCTATCGTTAATTGATACATGTATTAGTGACTCCATGATTGGATGATTGGTTTACTTGTCAGTCCCTAGTACAGTGCACTCAGTGTGCCCAGGGCTTGTAAATCCAATGCCGCTGGTGGGCTCGCAGCACTGGTTGTGCCACCCACAGAAGCGGCCTGTAAAATATGTCTCGGGCCTGCCATCGCAGAGCCTGTGTGCAGCCTCGGGCTGCCATGTCGACTTGGTGAGTACACCCACTTACCAGTCCCTAAACCTTCCCTTTACTGCATGTTGGTCACCCCTAAAGTAGGCCCTAGGGCAGGGTGCATTGTAAGTATAAGGTAGGACATGCCCTGGTGTGTGTGGCATGTCCTAATAGTGAATTACAGCCATTTTCGTTTTTCACTATTGCAAGGCTACCTGCTCCCCATAGGCCAGAATGGGCAGACTGACTATTACACCTTATAGTCAGAACTGACCCAGGGAACCTGGTAGAAAAACGAATTTAGTATGCCTGAACTCAGGATGATAAAATACATCTTTTAGTGAAGTTGGTTTTAACATTCTGTTTTCGAAAATACCACTTTTAGAAAGTAGGTATTTTCTTGCCTAACTATCCAAGCCTGCCTCTGCTAGGTTGTGTATTCCTTGTCTGGAGATTGAGTGACAGGGGCTGGGGGTGGCTACCGGAGACAGGGTGAGTCAGCGCAGGGCTGAATAGAAAGATCTGCAGCCAGAGTGGAGGGAGGAGTTGCACCTGGGTCTGAATAGGGCTGTGCCTGCCTTCCACAATGCTGGCTCCACCTCCTGCCGGGCGGCTGAGCACTCTGCCCCACATTCTGAAAGGAAAGAAGGAGTCAGAAAAACAAAGTGCTCCAGGACTGACCAGAACTGGTTTTGGACTAGGCAGAGGCCTCTCTGCCTCCAGAGAACAAAGAGAATCAGGGTATAAGAGGGGCACCCAGACCCCAGGAAAATTAGATCACTTTTGGGAACAAGAAGAAACCTTTACTGAGGAGCGGAACCAAGAAGAAACTGAGGAGAAACTATCCCTAAGCCTGAAGTGCTGCTTGGGGGATTGGCCTGCAGTGGTTTGCCTGACTGCCAAAGAGAGGAGAAAGGAACTTTTGCTTTGCTGTGACTTTCATCAACTTGTGAAGGATCTCCAAGGGCTTGGAAGAGAGCTTGCCCCCTGACCGAAGTCCCAGGACCATTGGACTTCACCCCCTTTGTGAATTGCTGCTGGAAACTCTGTTTCAGTGGCTACAGAGGTAGGGAGCTGTGACCGACTCTCACGACCGACTCGGTGTCCTGCAAGCACCGCATCGAAGCACCGTCTCGCCCTGCAACGCACGGCCCTGGTCTCACCGACTCCGTCAACGAGCCGCTGCCTGCACCGCATCGAGGGACAACGCGTCCTGCAACGCTTCGCTACGCCCGAATCGAACTGGTCCGACCGACACGGTCACTGCTGCTGAGTTCGAGTCCTGTGACCGCACCGGAGTTGGGCACCGCTCGCACGCTTTGCGGCGCACCGCCCGACTCGCACCGCTGTCCGGACTGATCGACGCCAGCTCCTGAATCCGGCTCCGTCGCCGCACCGCAACCTGCCAGCACCGCATCGAAGCACCGTCTCGCCCTGCAACGCCACGGCCCTGGTCTCACCGACTCCGTCTCGGCGAGCGTCAACGAGCCGCTGCCTGCACCGCATCGAGGGACAACGCGTCCTGCAACGCTTCCATTTTTGCATCGCGACCGCGGCGAGACAGCCATCCGGCTCGCACGCCCGTGCCTGCCGCTTCAAGTAAAGGTACTGTGACCGAGTCTGTCTACGCTGTGTTGGCCCGTCTCGACGCGGTCAGCTGGATTTGTTAGACTCTGTTTGTTCTCGACTCCGCCGTAGCCGGAGGAGGCTACCGACTTCGCACAGAACCTTGAATTAAGCCTTTTTGATCAGAACTAAGTATTCTTAACAGTATTGTGGATTATTTTTGTCGTTTATGGTCTTGTGATAAATCTATATAAAGTATACCTATTTTTATAAATATATAACCTGTGTGGTGTCCATTTGTAGTGTTGTCACTTGATTACTGTATGTGTTCACAAATGCTTTACACACTGCCTCTGAACTAAGCCTGTCTGCTCGTGCCAAGCTACCAAGAGGGTGAGCAGGGGTTATTTCGGGAGTGTACCTACTTTCCCTGACTAGACGCAAGGGTCCCTATTTGGACAAAGGTACATACCTCTGCCAACTAGAGACCCCCAAATCTAACATTGGTGGTCAGCGGTGAGGATTCTGGACTTGCATTTGTGACTCATGTACAGTGATTGGTGAACACTACTTAGTGAGTGCAGACCAAACGCAACCACATACTTTAATAGCATTTTTCTGGGATTTCCTATTTTTGCAAATGCCAAGTTCAGTCACTATGGAGAAACCAGCATCAGTAGCCTCTGTTGAATGTGATTGGGAAGAAGAGAGGCTAGAATGCTACACCCTTAAGCAGCTCAAGCAATTCTGCAAAAAGTTTAAAGTGTCCATGACCGGGATCTCCAGGAAGGAGGACCTCCAAAGGCGCTGAGGGCCTGGGTCGAATCAAGGAGTGCCCCTGTGGAGGGGCTGAGAATGCAGAAGGGCAGCTGGAGGGGCTATTGGGTCTAGGGGCTAGAAGACCACCTTCCCCAGTAGGTAGCAGTGTTTCTGCCAGAGGACTGTCTCCAGAGGAGTTGGAGGACAGGAAAGAGAGTAGGGTGCACGAAATGGAGCTGACCAAACTCAAGCTGAATAAGCAGTTAGAATTCGAAATGCAAACAAGGAAATTAGCCCTAGAGGAAAAGAAAATGCAGTTTGAACATGAGAAAGTTTTGAGGGAGTTGGAATTGAAGGCCAAGAGCTTAGAGATTACTCCCTCTGGTGGCAGTGTACCGCCTGTGCCTGTTGAAGCTAGGGTGTATATTCCCAAAGATGTGGTGAAGGAGTTTTTAAAAATGACGACATAGGGCAGTGGTTCAAAGCCTATGAGGTAGCCATGTCTTCCCACCGGGTCCCTGAGAAGGATTGGGGAGCGGGGTTGTGGGGACGGTTCCTCAGTGAAGGGCGGGATACCTTGTTGGATTTGCCCTCTGAAGTCTATAATTCGTACAGCCACATGAAGGATGCCTTAATGACTAGATATGGTTTGACCCCTGAGCTTTATAGGCAAAGGTTCAGGAACTGTAGTAAGATTGAAAGCAGTACCTGGGTTGAATATGTGACCTTCTTTTGCAGAGCCTTGGATGGTTGGGTAAAGGGTAGCAAAGCGACTGATTTTCAGGCGCTCTTTGATTTGATTGCCTGGGAGCACTTGTCCGGTAATTGTTTTCCTGAGCTACGCCAGCACCTGATTGATAGTAAGCTGACTAACCCTAGGCAGCTTGCTGAGAGAGCGGACCGCTGGGTGAGTACCCGGGTCCACAAGGGTCACGTGGGAGACTCCGCCAAGGGTGGGCAGGGTCCCCAGCAGAAGAGTGGGGGGACAAGGGTAAACAGAAGGAGTTCCATAAAGGGCCCCAAAGTAGACCCCAAGGGAACCAAGGGAAAGGTTCCCAGCCTCCCCTGAGAAGAAGCCAGTGGCCCTGACAGGCCCCCTGTTCACCAGGGACCACTGGTATGTTACAAGTGTGGCGCCCCTGGCCACAAGGCAAACGATCCTCGTTGCCCTTTGCATGGAAAACCAGCACCCACCAGTGCAGTCCCCCGGCAGTTGGCTAGTGTAGCCCTGGGGGAGGAGTTGGGTGCCCAAGGTGGGGGGATCCCACAGTGTTTTCCCTTGTCTCATTAGGAGACTCTGAGATGGTCCCTAGGACCCCGCTGCCTGAGAACACTAAGAAATACAGGCAGTGGGTGACCATCAATGGCCATAGGGTGGAGGCTCTGAGAGACACAGGAGCCAGTGTGACAGCTGTCAAGTGTCACCTGGTGTCTAAAGAGCAGGTTATCCCTGATGCATTCTATCCGGTTGTTGCCGCTGACAACACAGAGAGTCACTGCAAGGTGGCTCAGGTTCCCTTTGAGTGGGGGGTCTCGGGTACTCTTCAAGTAGCTGTGAGGCCAGCCATGCCTGTTGACTGTTTGTTAGGGAACGATTTGGAGAGCTCACCTTGGGCTAAGGTGGAGCGGAGTGCGCATTTAGAAATGTTGGGCTTGCCTGATTGGGCATGTGTGACCACCCGGTCAATGGCAGCTAAAGGTGTTCAAGAGGACCTGGAGCCTGAGAGGGAGGCCCAGGTGCCTGCCGGAGAGAGGGAGGCAGGGCGCGGAAACCGGCCCCGAGGTTCCCACGGTCCAGGAGGAGGCAGACCCTGAGGGGGATGCCCTGGAGCCTACAGGGGAACAGGTAGCTGAACTGGGGGACCTACCTGAGCTGACCCATTGGCAGCAAGAAGGAGGACCCTCCAGGGAAGAGTTCTGCAAGGAGCAGAACAGATGCCCTTCTCTCGTGGGTCTGAGGCAACAGGCCACAGACCAGGCAGCAGGTGATCAGTCTGGATCACATTGGGTTTACTGGGAGAATGGTCTCCTGTATTCAGAGCCTAAGGTTGCTGAGCCTGGGTCAGCCCGTGTGCTGGTGGTACCCCAGCGCTTCAGAGCCTTCCTACTGGGGTTGGCTCATGATGTACCGTTAGCGGGACATCTGGGGCAGGACAAGACCTTTGACAGGCTTGTTACCCATTTCTATTGGCCCCAGATGCGCAGGAGTGCCGCCACTCACTGCAGGACATGCCAGACTTGCCAGGCAAGTGGAAAGAGTGGGAGGAAGCACAAGGCTCCTCTCCAGCCATTCCCTGTGGTCAGCACCCCCTTTGAACGGGTGGGTATTGACATTGTGGGGCCACTGGACCCCAAGACAGCCATGGGCAACAGGTTTATCCTGGTCTTGGTGGACCATGCCACCCGGTACCCTGAAGCCATCCCTCTGAGGACAGTGACGGCCCCCGTGGTGGGACGGGCACTGATGGGAATTTTCTCACGTGTGGGATTCCCTCAAGAGGTGGTGTCTGACAGAGGTACCAACTTCGTGTCCAAGTACATGAAGTCCCTGTGGCAGGAGTGCGGTGTAACTTACAAGTTCACCACTCCTTACCACCCTCAAGGAAATGGTCTGGTTGAGAGATTCAACCGGACCCTCAAGGAGCATGATTATGGGTCTGGAAGAACCCATGAGGCGTAAATGGGACGTCCTCTTACCATGCCTGTTGTTTGCATACCGGGAGGTGCCACAGAAGTCTCTAGGGTTCAGTCCCTTTGAGCTCCTCTATGGACACCCGGTGCGAGGACCTCTGAGTTTGGTCAAGGAAGGCTGGGAGCAATCTCCCAGGAAACCTCCCCAGGATGTATACAGTTACATGCTGGCCTTCAGGAACCAGACTAGGCGTTTCAGAGAGCTTGCTGAGGCAAATCTGGAAGCCAGCCAGGAGGAGATGAAGCGGTGGTACGACCAGAATGCCACTCTGGTAGAGCTTCAGCCTGGTCAGAAAGTGTGGGTCATGGCCCCTGTGGAGCCCTGTGCGCTCCAGGACAGGTGGACCGGCCCTTTTACGGTGGTGGAGCGCAAGAGTCCAGTTACCTATTTGGTGGACTTGCAGTCTCCCAGGAACCCCTTGCGGGTCCTGCATGTGAACCGCCTGAAGCCCCACTTGGAGAGGTCCCAAGTGGGCATGCTCTTAGCTACAGATGATGGAATGGAGGAGGAGACCGAGCCTCTTCCTGACCTCCTGTCAGCCCGAGAGCAAGATGGATCAGTGGAGGGAGTAAACCTCTCTACCTCCCTGACACCTGAGCAGCAGGGTGACTGTCGCCACTTGTTGGGACAGTTCCCTGACCTGTTCTCCCTGGTTCCCAGTGTCACTCATTGGTGCGTCCATGATGTGGACACTGGGGACAGTCTTCCTGTGAAGCACAAGGCTTACAGGGTGACTGACAGGGTCAGAGCCTGCATCAAGGAGGAGGTCTCCAAGATGTTTGCGCTAGGGGTGATTGAGTCCTCTAACAGCCCTTGGGCCAGCCCCGTGGTCTTGGTTCCAAAAGCTGCCGCGCCTGGTGCCACACCAGAACTCCGGTTCTGTGTGGACTACAGGGGACTCAATTCCGTCACCAGGACTGACGCCCACCCCATCCCCAGAGCTGATGAGCTCATAGATCGGTTAGGGGCTGCGCGGTACCTCAGCACGTTTGACTTAACGTCTGGATACTGGCAGATCGCCTTGACTGATGGGGCAAAGAGAGGTCAGCATTCTCCACACCAGATGGGCACTACCAGTTCCGGGTGATGCCCTTTGGGATGAAGAATGCCCCTGCCACCTTTCAGAGGTTGGTCAACCAGGTGTTGGTTGGACTGGAGGATTTCAGTGCCGCCTACCTGGATGACATCGCAGTGTTCAGTGCCCGTTGGGAAGAGCATCTGCGCCACCTCTGGGAAGTGTTGATGGCGCTGCGGAGGGCAGGCCTCACAATCAAGGCGAGTAAGTGCCAGATTGGGCAGGGTTCTGTGGTGTACTTGGGACACCAGGTTGGGAGCGGCCAGGTGGCGCCCCTCCAACCGAAAATTGATACCATTCTGGCTTGGGAGCCCCCAAGACCCAGACAGAGGTGAGAGCCTTCCTAGGACTCACCGGGTATTACCGGAGATTCGTCAAGGGGTATGGCAGCATTGTTGCCCCCTTGACCGAGCTGACTTCCAAGAAGCAGCCCAGGAAAGTGATTTGGACTGACGCCTGTCAAAAAGCTTTTGACACCTTGAAGACTGCCATGTGCACGGCGCCTGTGCTCCAGGCACCCAACTTCTCCAATGAGTTCATTGTTCAGACCGGCGCTTCAGAGCATGGTGTAGGGGCTGTTCTATCACAGATCAATGAGGAGGGCCTAGACCAACCTGTAGCCTTCATCAGTAGGAGGTTACTTCCCCGGGAACAGAGATGGAGTGCTATTGAGCGTGAGGCATTTGCTGTGGTCTGGGCACTGAAGAAGCTGAGACCATACCTGTTTGGGACTCACTTCCGGGTTCAGACAGACCACAGGCCCCTCAGATGGTTGATGCAGATGAGGGTGAGAATCCAAAGCTGTTGAGGTGGTCCATTTCCCTACAGGGGATGGACTTTACGGTGGAACACCGCCCTGGTACAGAACACGCCAATGCTGATGGACTGTCCAGATTTTTCCGCCTTAGCGATGAGAACTCCCTAGGGGTAGGATAGTTCTCCCCACATTTCAGCTGGAGGGGACACGTGTTAGACCTGGCATCCTTGGCGTGGGTCTCCCTTCCATTTTTTCATAATGCCTCCACGGTTGCCGATATGTTTTTGCTGGACTAGATGCTCATGGGCACTTTGCCGCTGCTAATCAGTGCCAAAGTGCAAGTGCTCCCTATCGTTAATTGATACATGTATTAGTGACTCCATGATTGGATGATTGGTTTACTTGTCAGTCCCTAGTACAGTGCACTCAGTGTGCCCAGGGCTTGTAAATCCAATGCCGCTGGTGGGCTCGCAGCACTGGTTGTGCCACCCACAGAAGCGGCCTGTAAAATATGTCTCGGGCCTGCCATCGCAGAGCCTGTGTGCAGCCTCGGGCTGCCATGTCGACTTGGTGAGTACACCCACTTACCAGTCCCTAAACCTTCCCTTTACTGCATGTTGGTCACCCCTAAAGTAGGCCCTAGGGCAGGGTGCATTGTAAGTATAAGGTAGGACATGCCCTGGTGTGTGTGGCATGTCCTAATAGTGAATTACAGCCATTTTCGTTTTTCACTATTGCAAGGCTACCTGCTCCCCATAGGCCAGAATGGGCAGACTGACTATTACACCTTATAGTCAGAACTGACCCAGGGAACCTGGTAGAAAAACGAATTTAGTATGCCTGAACTCAGGATGATAAAATACATCTTTTAGTGAAGTTGGTTTTAACATTCTGTTTTCGAAAATACCACTTTTAGAAAGTAGGTATTTTCTTGCCTAACTATCCAAGCCTGCCTCTGCTAGGTTGTGTATTCCTTGTCTGGAGATTGAGTGACAGGGGCTGGGGGTGGCTACCGGAGACAGGGTGAGTCAGCGCAGGGCTGAATAGAAAGATCTGCAGCCAGAGTGGAGGGAGGAGTTGCACCTGGGTCTGAATAGGGCTGTGCCTGCCTTCCACAATGCTGGCTCCACCTCCTGCCCGGGCGGCTGAGCACTCTGCCCCACATTCTGAAAGGAAAGAAGGAGTCAGAAAAACAAAGTGCTCCAGGACTGACCAGAACTGGTTTTGGACTAGGCAGAGGCCTCTCTGCCTCCAGAGAACAAAGAGAATCAGGGTATAAGAGGGGCACCCAGACCCCAGGAAAATTAGATCACTTTTGGGAACAAGAAGAAACCTTTACTGAGGAGCGGAACCAAGAAGAAACTGAGGAGAAACTATCCCTAAGCCTGAAGTGCTGCTTGGGGATTGGCCTGCAGTGGTTTGCCTGACTGCCAAAGAGAGGAGAAAGGAACTTTTGCTTTGCTGTGACTTTCATCAACTTGTGAAGGATCTCCAAGGGCTTGGAAGAGAGCTTGCCCCTGACCGAAGTCCCAGGACCATTGGACTTCACCCCTTTGTGAATTGCTGCTGGAAACTCTGTTTCAGTGGCTACAGAGGTAGGGAGCTGTGACCGACTCTCACGACCGACTCGGTGTCCTGCAAGCACCGCATCGAAGCACCGTCTCGCCCTGCAACGCACGGCCCTGGTCTCACCGACTCCGTCAACGAGCCGCTGCCTGCACCGCATCGAGGGACAACGCGTCCTGCAACGCTTCGCTACGCCGAATCGAACTGGTCCGACCGACACGGTCACTGCTGCTGAGTTCGAGTCCTGTGACCGCACCGGAGTTGGGCACCGCTCGCACGCTTTGCGACGCACCGCCCGACTCGCACCGCTGTCCGGACTGATCGACGCCAGCTCCTGAATCCGGCTCCGTCGCCGCACCGCAACCTGCCAGCACCGCATCGAAGCACCGTCTCGCCCTGCAACGCACGGCCCTGGTCTCACCGACTCCGTCTCGACGACGTCAACGAGCCGCTGCCTGCACCGCATCGAGGGACAACGCGTCCTGCAACGCTTCCATTTTTGCATCGCGACCGCGACGAACAGCCATCCGGCTCGCACGCCCGTACCTGCCGCTTCAAGTAAAGGTACTGTGACCGAGTCTGTCTACGCTGTGTTGGCCCGTCTCGACGCGGTCAGCTGGATTTGTTAGACTCTGTTTGTTCTCGACTCCGCCGTAGCCGGAGGAGGCTACCGACTCGCACAGAACCTTGAATTAAGCCTTTTTGATCAGAACTAAGTATTCTTAACAGTATTGTGGATTATTTTTGTCGTTTATGGTCTTGTGATAAATCTATATAAAGTATACCTATTTTTATAAATATATAACCTGTGTGGTGTCCATTTGTAGTGTTGTCACTTGATTACTGTATGTGTTCACAAATGCTTTACACACTGCCTCTGAACTAAGCCTGTCTGCTCGTGCCAAGCTACCAAGAGGGTGAGCAGGGGTTATTTCGGGAGTGTACCTACTTTCCCTGACTAGACGCAAGGGTCCCTATTTGGACAAAGGTACATACCTCTGCCAACTAGAGACCCCCAAATCTAACATGACCGTAAAGCTACTTAAAAGTGTAGACTTACATTACCAACCCCTTCAAATTGGGGATGCAGCCAGCAGTAATGTAACAATGAGTGTTGAGTTACTACTAGTAGTGATTTTATAACCATATATGAAGTTTATTGCACTTGATAAAGTGAAATATAGGAAAAATCATAAAGGTGTATTAAACTTAAAAAATAAATAGATTTTTTTATATTAAATATTTATGTTAAATACTTCATGTATTTTTTAGATATGTTATTTTTTATGTAGAACAATATAAATAAATTAGAGCATGAATAACTTAATTTTAAATAATGTAATTATTTTAAATATATTAAATGAAAATAAAATGATTTTTCTGAAGTTTAAATAAATAAATAAATAATGTTACTTGAAGGAAAAAATAATGTATAGTAATAATTATTAAAGTAACATATAAAATTAATTAAAAGTAATGTAATTATTTTTGATAGATATTAGTGCATTAATTTTTAGATTTGCAAAAGTTTAATAGAATATTTTAAAATGATATAAAACATATTTTATTTATTAAATTTTAATATTAAATTAAATGTATTTTTATATATAAATAGTTTAAATAATTGTATTTGTTTTAACATTAGCAGCCATTGGGTTTTAATTTTTAGTCCTTACCTTCATTATTTCGTATGGGAGGGTGTTGGCCATGGGTAGTGCTGGACTTACTCCAGCTCTGAAATGGAGTACATTTACTACTGTGTTGGATTTTTTGGGGTGCAGTATCTATAGAACGGCAGTTTGTGAATAACAATGCACTTACACTTTTGTAGGTGGGTGTTTGACCCCTTCCAAACATCTTCATTGCCCCTACAGAACCCTCCTTAGTCCTCCCTTAACCCATCCCATTTAGTAATAGGTATTCCCCATTTCCAGCAACTTTCCTCTGTCCATCCCACATATGCTTCTAAAACGTATGCTCACATGTGCGGAGATCTTTGCAGTCAGGGTGGAGATCTCCACACAGAAAACATATGAGTCAGATGGGATAGACATCTTCACATGGGTATGTGAATAGCATTTTGTAGTACTTACTACAAAGTGCAGTTTATGAATAGGCCCCCAAGTCTTGGAATCATATGATTCTCAGTTTTTAGGTTTGCTGCCTCTAGAGTAGCTGGTATCTTAGAGATACTGATTTACACCAACGATTCAAGAAAGAACCGATAGTTACTAGTTTCACTTTGAGTTATTTCATTGGGAGGTGGGTGGGGGTGTGTGTGGGGGTGTGGGTGTGGGTGTGTGCGCACGTGTGTGTGTGTGAAAGATCACTTTTATGGGTCTTTCACCCTTAACCATTATGTGATGTTACTTTCTGTGTTGTTGTCAGTATGTAAAAGCGTATCACACCACCTGCTCATTGATTTTTGCAACAAACAAAAAAAATGTCTGTCTGACCTTATTCGCTAATAAATATGTCGGCCTCTGTTTTTTGTTGTCCACTCCCTTGAGGTTTATGTTTTTTCTCCCCATCTCTTTCTTTTTTCAGATAAACAAAAAGTGTCAGCAGCAATGAAGGGGTGTGACATTGGCATCCACCAGAAAAAGGAGTACAAAGCCATGAACTCCATTTACTCCTACAGCCGACGGAAAGTTCACGCCTGCTCTGAAGACCTCTGTAACACGTTGGTGACTGACGCCTTCGTGAACAAGACTCCAGACGTCCTCCATGGTAATTCTCTTTAAGTTCCTACATATTCTCTTTGAAAAGATAAATATAAGGTACATTTCACAACAGTGTCCCTGTAGGTCGAAAAACAAATACAATAATAATATAAAGTTTCCTATTTGTAAATATCACCCATTAAGGGTTTCAAGGCGCTGGGGGCTGTCGGGGAGAGTAAGTGAGCTATTGCCCAGAGTCACATGATGTGGAGCTGAGCTGCTGTCGGCGCCGGGAATCAAACGGCGAGCACGCGCTCCGGAGTGAGCCTTTCTGGCCGCTGCGCCATACCTCTCCCAATCCCAATAAGATTATACCTGGTCCCATTTATGAAAAGGTGATTAACCGTGGCTCTTAATAGGAATTATGTCGGTGAAGAAGAAAGAGTTCAAGAACCGCATCATGGCTTCTCAACACGGGAGATGTAGCTCAGTGAGACAGAATTCCACTCAAACTGAAAGGTCCGAAGAAATAGCCACTGCTTCTAGATTGTTAGAAGAATCCCCACACGTTCTCCGTTTATATTATTTTTAATCTATTGCAAGAAGCTAAAATGTCACTCTAGCCGGCACCAAATATCTTTTAAGGTTTCTTTACATATTGCATATTCGGAAAATAGATCACGGCAAGACTTACGGCGCACTCACCCTCGTCGTGATTCTACCTCAGGTATCTATGTGTGCCTGACACATAGATGTGACAAATACGAACATAAGTAGGGCATGGAGGACAAAGCATTTCTAGACAGTACAAACAAGAACCACAAGATATTAAAATACTATGGCCACCGCTTACAGATGCTCCTCTCAAGCAAATCCCTTGTGCACTCCGACAATGTTTAAAAGAGAAAAAAACATTTCAAATACCACCAGACAAGTAGAGGAAGTACAATAGTATCGATATGAGCATTGCTGCTGCTAAACCAACAAATACTCCTCTTACTTACACCCGAAAAATAAGGCAATCCTACTTAGTGCAAAAACACAAACAAATAAAGTGCTACAGCCCCTGCCTTATCCATACTTATTCGTCCACAGTTCATCATTCCTGGTTTCTCCCCACCTAGGATGGGGAGCAAAACACTCTGTCCATGTGCAGCCAAGCATACAAATAAAGTGTAATAGTGAACGACTTGTGCACACAAACAATCTAAAGTGCCAGTGCTTGTGCCAATCCCTTTCGACGACTACCTCCCATAACCTCATTCAATGGTAAACAGGCACCACGGCTGTTGGAATCTCCTCAGTGATTATTCCTTTCAGCACATGACTATTCAAGTTGTCTTACCCTAGTCTTCTTAGCTTGCTATTGAAGAAACACGGAGCACCTTGTCGATTTCCACAATTGTAAAATCTGTGATCGTGCACTGAGACTGATAAAAAGATACACTTTTGTTCACTTCTCAAAAATGCACCATTAATACCAGAAACACCAAAAAGAACTCACTATGGATCTGATCTCACCTTTTCCCCAAGGTTTTGGGCTATAAACTTAAATATTTGGCTCTAAAAAGATTCTAAAACTGGACAAGTTTAGAAAATATGAGACTAGCATCCTTGCACAGGAGTGCTACATCTGAAACATTGATTAGGGACATTAGGGAAACATTAATTTAGGAATTGGGGCGTATAATACAGCATCCATCTAGCATAAGCCTCCATTATCTTCAGGTTAGCTGCTCTAAAGCGTTTATGGCTAAAAGAGGAAATATCTGTCCACTGCTTCAAGAATGATTACTTCCTGAATATTCTTAGGTAGTACCTGCTGGCAATTGCCCAGCCATAACAAGCTATTTTGAAAACAATACTTTCAGCATTTGGAGAGTAAAATCCCCTATATTTGCAGTATGATCCCTCAGAAATCTTGAAAGTTGTGCAAAACTAAACCACAGTAGAGACACTCGCTCATTCCCCAACTTTGTGATACAACTTTCAAAAGTGATTATTGTTCTATTCTGCGGAATTAGTATGACTGCATGCTTGCTAAACTCAAATGTGAGCAGCTGCACGAGTTAATGAAATGTATTTTGTGTTGTCATAAACAAAAATTTGAGGCTACTGCTCGCGGTACAGAGGTATATGTAAGCAATATCCCAAAAGATGAGAAGGTTATGTAATGTTATAACATTTCTAAAGCGCGATAACACCTGTGCAAGTGTCCTGGGGCTAAGAGAGCGAAAGGTAAAAAGATGATTTGTGAGTTTAAGTCCTGTAAAGCCAGATCTTCAAGGCGCTCCTGAACTGCAGTAAGTCTTGTGTTTTACGTAGACTGCTGTGGTGATACAGTTTTTGGAGGGGTGGGGGGGGGGGGTTCCTCAGTGTTACATCACTGAAGCCATAATCACTGTGAACAATTCTAGTTTTTCACAAAGAACAAGTACAGTAAGTGAGTCACGCCCATTCAGCAGGAGAGTGGTGAAGGTGTGGTATGGAGCCAGTGGTGCCTTGTGGAGCACACTCTTGCAGGTATCTTACTAAAGCATGGTGTGGCAGCACACTGGCATTCACAGGCAGCACATTTGTCATTGAAGTGGCCACAAACCTTACACTGACATACAGTTATACTGACAAAACTATGTAGAGCACAAATGATCATGTGTGAAAATTGGGTTTCTGTAAATATTTATCATTTGCACATCAAGTTCAGTGTCTTTATTTGTTTAGATCCTATCAAAATACTTATTTCCATCACACTTTAGAATTAGAAATAATGTTCTTTAATAGGGATTTCCAAACTGCTGGTGTATTTTGAAATATTTGTACAGTTAATTTACAGTATTTGCATTTTGTTGTGTTAGAAAACAACTTTCATCCTACAGGAGCCTTTCCTTTCACTCGCAGTATCCCAGCAAGGTTGTCAGATAGTTCACTTTACAGAATCCTCTAACTTTTCAGTCAGAGAAAGAGAAGGAAACACCAATCTCCAGGTTAAAAGAATAAGCAGTTATTTGTCAGCAGACAGAGCCTGACATTTGACCTTTATCTTTCAGCGCACAGAATGTGGATGTGCATTTATAGAGCGCATTAAACCAACGGCATCAAAGCACTATAACCAAGCAAGAGCATACAGGGGAGACCAACATACAATTATAACTGAAAAAAGTCAAGGTTTTACATTCTTGTGAAATGCAGAGTATGTCGTAATACTAGCAGTATGTACCGGGGGAGTGTTCCATAGCCTAGCAGCTGCCACCGAGAACTCACGCTCACCCCTTCTTGCCTTGGTGAAGCGGGGGACCAAAACATTTCTCTGACAAGCCGATCTTGACTGTCTACTGGGACGATATCCGTTAACCCCTTGACCGCGATCGGAATTCCGCTCGTATGCGGGAGATTCCGATCGCGGGTGTGGTCGTGACGAGCTCAGCTCGTCATGCGCACAGCGCAACCGCGCAGCATGACGAGCTGAGCTCGTCACGAGCACGGAAGGGGTTAAAGACTGTTCTTAAATAATAAGAGCCCTGATTATTTAGGGCCTTGAAGATCAAGCACAGGGCTTTGAGCGACAGTATCTTCCTCACTGGAAGCCAATGAAGAGCGCTCAGCCCCTCCCTCACTGATTAATGTTTGGGAACGCCCACCCCAGTCGTGCCGCCACATTCTGAATAACCTGAAGTTTATTCAGGGAATAATGGTTGGCCTTCAAATACAGGGCATTACAGTAGTCGTGGCGAGATGTTATAAGCTCAATGACCACCAAGACTCTTAGCCCCTCTGCGAGGAAGGGAAAGATCTTTTTCTTTTTTAAAAACGATTTTTATTGTCAACAAGAGAGCATTGTTTACACATTATTCTTAAAAGTATCTTGAGTTATCCATATAAAAAAAAAACCTCTTGAGAGCACTTCTCCGCCCATATGCAAACATTCCTAACATAATATTACATTTGAAGAAAAAAAGAAACATTAATTACAGGCTTGAAACTAACAAATATTCGCTATTTACAGGAGGGGCCGCCCAAGCGTGCATACTTTATATACCCCCATACTAGTCTTTAGTCTTGCGCATCTAATGCAAGGTGCCCCCATATTGCCTTTAGTTTCAACAAAGTGCAAGTTCCCCTTGCCTTAGCCAGGGCTTTTTCCATTTCATACATTTCCCTAACTATAGCTCACCATTCGCTTATAGGATGGGGTTCGGAGAAACCCATACCCGGGCAATTGTAAGCCGAGCAGCGACTAGTAAGATTGAAAGAAGCCACGTAAGTCCCTGGCTCTCCTTCTTGTGACCCATCATAATCTCCGTAGCTGTAGGGGGTGAATCTGTCTTTAGTTTCTGGCTCAAAACTTGGCCCATCTTTTTCCAAAAAGTTCCCAATTCCGGACAAGTTACAAACATATGCTAGCAGCATACATATGACATTTAGGACATTTCTTCCGGTCTCCACACAAATCCCCCTGAGCCCAGCTTGCAATTTTTTTCGGCGTGTAATAAAGCATGCATATTGTACGAAATTGCTGTAGTCTCAGGCTAACAGAATGAATTGAGTCGTCTATGGTTCCAAATGCTTGTTTGATAGCAGTGGGCGTGACCGCAGTCCCCAAAGCCTTGCTCCACCGCGCAGCAAGCCTTTCACAGTCACTCTGTCTGCAGTTGTTGATAAATTATGCTGATCAAGAACTTTGTCTTTTCCCCATGTAAGCAATACAATATCTCTGAGTTAGATATTATCGTTAAAGCTAGGTGTTTGAAAAAGTAATCCCTGATCTGGAGATACTTGAAAAGCATTTGACCAGGTAGCTTTTCAGTGAAGCTGCAAGCTCTCAAAAGCAGCGAAGCCATTGTTATCGTACAAATCCCTGAAACATTGAATCCCATATCTGACCCAGCGCTTGCTGGTAGCATCATAAAACACCTCTGGAAGCATGGGATTGCCCCATAGAGGAAGCTTATCATAGTAAAATGATAGAGTATATCTATCAGCCATTGCACGCCATATATATATGCTGTCCTTAATAGTCTTAAACCTAACTCTTTTAAAATAGTTCGGGTCATTAGCTTTATATAAAAACATTCGACTATCGTCTCCCAGAATCACACAATGGCAACATTTTTGATGTTTAGGGTTTAGGAGACTACGAAAACGTCCTGCAAAAGTTGCCCAAAGTACATTTTAAAGTCTGGAAAGTCGAGCCCTCCTTGGTTATATGGGAGCTTTAAAAAGTCTATCGCCCGTCGAGCTTTTCTATACCCCCGGATGAAGCTTCTTAGCACGCCCTCAAGTTTCTTAAAAAAGGAATTAGAGACCCGTAGGGGAATGGATCGAAATAGAAATTTGGGGAGTATTTTCATTTTTATTATATTACACCTCCCTACAATTCCTATTGGAAGTTTGTGCCAGTTCTTTAACCGTTTGATTGTATCCTTCAGTAATGCTTTATAGTTCAAAGCAAGTATCCGGTCGATCTGCGCTGAAACACGGACCCCTAAGTACGTGGCTACAGAGCAGACGCCCATTATGGGTCTTTCAGGCCTGAAGTTGAGAAGCATTTGTGTTTTTTTTTACATTTATACCCTGACAGAGTACCAAACTTGATTGCTTCATCCTCGATGAAATTTATTGTCCTAGCTGGGTCAGTCGTAAAGGCGGCAATATCATCCGCATAAGCAGTAGCCTTGAGCTGAGTTGTACCTAACAATAATGGAATAATTTGTGGGTTAGATTGCAGTGCACATATAAATGGCTCAATGTACAAGGCAAACAGCAGGGGAGAAAGAGGACATCCCTGCCTAGTGCCGCATAGAATTGGAAATGATGGTGATTGTAAGCCTGAATATAGTAATTTAGCTTGAGGTTTATTATACAGAGCTTGTATCCATTGTCTAAATTGCCCTCTAAATCCAAATGTTGCCAGTGTAACCCACAGAAAGTCCCACCCCACCCCACCCTATCAAAGACCTTTTCAGCGTCTAAGAGAATCATGCCAAGATTTATTGCCAAATTTCCAGCCATATCGAAGGCCCCCACTGCCGTGTTAACATGAGCTGTGGTGTCCCTACCCTGAATAAAACCATGTTGTTGGCTAGATACTAATCCGGGCATTATTGGGGCCAGAAGGTTGGCCAAAATCTTTGCAAAAATCTTGGCATTGGCATTAATAAGCGAAATCGGTCAATAAGAACCGCACTTTTCGGGTGGTTTGTCTATTTTTAGAAAATCTGTGTCATGTTCCAAGATTCTGGTATCTTCCCACTTGAACCGATATGTTGTATGACTGTCCTGAAAGGTAAAATCAGAATATTTTTAAAGACCTTATAAAATTCTACAGGTATAGAATCTTCCCCAGTTGCCTTTCCGGAGGGCAGAGTAGATATTGCAGCACTGATTTCTTCATACAAGACGTCATTCTGTAATGAAACCAATTCTTTCTCACTCGCAGCTGGGAGATTACTACCCCGGAGATACCGCTGTAAGTCCCCCTCTTCTAATGTTGTAATTTGTGCATACAGCTTTTGTTGGAATGTGGACAACTGTTCCAAGAATGTTTGTTGATGTGTATACAGGATCCCATTTGTCCCTTTTATGGCTTTTATCTGAGTTTTAGCCCTGTCATCTGCCACTTTGTAAGCCAGCACCTTTCCTATTTGTTTCCCGTATTCGTATTGCGAAAACCGGTGCTTGTTGTAATTAGCAGCGATTCTCTCCCTAAATGACTTTTTCGTGGCTGTTCTTGCATCTATCAAAAAGAGAAGCAGCTGATCTTGATCGCTAGTGCCTCCCAGAACCGCCTCTGCATGTTGCATTTCAGCATCGCGTAATGCTTGAGTGACAACCCTGCCTGCAGCTTTCCGCTCTTTATTCTGCTGCTAAATACATTGTTGGGTTACCCCTCTTGTAAATGCCTTCATTGCATCCCAAACAATAAACGGGGAAGCTGAGCACATATTCTCTTTAAAAAAAAACTCTAGCTGTTTGTTAATTATAGCCAAGTACCCACTGTCCCTGAGTAAATATTGTGGGAAGGAAAAAGGTCTGATTGTCTTACATTCGGTTGTGGCCTGAAAAGATAATAAAATAGGATTATGGTTGGAAGTAGCCCGAGGGCACACTTCCATATCTGCTGACAATATTATATTATCTGAGACCCATGCCATATCTATTCTAGAGTATTGCCTGTGTGGGACAGAGTAGTACGTATTGCCTGGCATAGTTGGATATAACAATCTCCATGCGTCTTTTGTAGCCTGCAGCCGCCCCATTTCTAGTATTGCAGTTCGCTTCTTCCGCATTCTTGGAGTAGCTGCCTGCTTTGTTGAATCTATACTATAATCCATAACGCAGTTAAAGTCTTCCATGATCAAAGGCTCCCCCGCCAATTTAGCAGTTCCATATTCAAAGCATCATAGACAATAGGATCATCTATATTAGGGCCGTATACTGAACAGAAAACATATTTCTTGCCCTTAATTACTAATTGTACAAGTGCCTATCCTCCCCTCTGATCAGCCAATGTTTTATGCACTCTGCAAGCGAACGTTTCATGCTTTAATATGGCAGATCCCCTTACTGAAGTGCTTTGTGTTGTACACACTATTGTTTCATATCCCAAATGCTTCAGGTGGCCACGATCTTTGTAAGAGAGTTGTGTCTCTGTTAGAAGAACTATCTGAGGTCTGTACATTTTTAATTCCTCCTGGACAAGTTGCCTCTTAATTCCACTATTAAAGCCTGCAACATTCCAAGGTATACACTTAAACCACTCCATCAGGAATATTTTTTCCTTCAATCACACTGCTATCCCTCCTGGTACACTTCTTCATTGTCCTGCGAATGTTATATTTTCTTATTCTAATTTCAGTCATGCTTGCTTGATACTAATATGCCCCCTGGTTGACATTTCTTTTCTGAAATCACAAAAAGTACTCCCCTAATGCCACATGCATATAGATTAGTAGATGGAAACGACCTCAACAAAAAGAGTACACCACCTGATGGTGGGCAAGGAAGCAATCCTTTTTGTTTTTATACCCTCACACACCCTAGTGGTGTCATGCTTCATCATCGGGTCATCCTGACGCCTAAAAGTCAGGATGGGCTCGACCAATCTTTCAGGGAGCTCTTAATAATATGTTTTTTGGCCAGGGGAAATAAAGATTAAAAATCTCAGAGAGATCCCGGTGTCCCTTTATTTTGGATCTCACTGAAATATTAAAAGAAAGTAAAACTAGGGTCTTTGGGATATTATGGTCCTAGGACCCTAATGCCAACATGTTTCAGTCCATAAAAAGTCCCACTACGGGTACTGGACTTTCTTCAGGGCAGAGGAATAACACCCCCTGGAATATGAAAGAACGGGAGAGGGAATTTCCCTACCCTATTTACAATAAGGGCAGATAGCTGCTCCTTAAACTATTCCTGTTTCGGACACAGAGTTAATCGCTCCATCTGTAAAGAGAAAACAAAGAAACAGAGAAACATAGTATAAGAATCTTTCTAAATGAATATGCCTTCTTAATTCAGAGAAACTAATCCTCACCTTCATGCCACGTTGGATGATGAGGAAACGACTCACTCACTAGCCATTATTTGGCGTGTTTGATACCACTTTAATTCATAGATTCATTCCATTGCGTGATCTAGAGAAAATAGAAGTGCAGTGGCGGACTATTTCCGCAAACTGACATTAACTGCAATCGTGTGTCTGTGATTCAAAGTGTGTTCCATAAAACACTCATTCTGTAATTCAACATACGCCAATACTTCCTCGTAATTAGACTCGCATTCACAACCACCCATCTTACCCCTATTATGGTGGAGTAATGCTTCGCGTCGGGCTTCGCAACAGAGGGGTAGTCTTGTAGTCACACACTAGTGTGATAGAAGCCCCGAGTCATGTTGTTACCATTAGTTGATTTTGCAGAAAAATAGAAAAGACGTGAAAGAAAAGGAAGAAATTTGGAAAAAGATTAACCAATCTCAATGTAAATAAACTCAGATACCATATCATGAAGTATTGCGCTTATGTCTCAGTCGATTCAATCCATTCATCCTTACTCACGATTCCAAAGATCCTTCCCCACGATAAACCTACTCGGTCTTGGTCCCGCCGGCTCTGTACTTCATGTGTTCTGACAGCCACATTTAAAATGGTAAAGATGACACGCAAACCACTGGAAATGGAGACCCAGTTTACTTCCGGGTTGCGCTGTGATGATTACCGGAGGCTCGTCGGGGCCGCTAAGGACGTTGGGGATTGTAGTGCCAAATAGGAGACAAACCCGAAAATTCACGATAAAAATAGACAACAAGGAAAAAGAGGACTTTACCTAGGTAAAGCAAGATAATTTATCTTTTAAAAGGTGAGAAAATTAAGGACTGGATGTTATAATGGTTGTTAAAGCCCGTAGGACCACGGAAGGGCAATGGAGATGGATACTGCCCATTGTCTGTATTAAATAGGCTGATGGAAGAAATGTCTATATAGGAGGACCGCCCAAAACGATGATAAAGGGAGGTAATAAAACCACTTGAAATTTTAAAGCTAAATTGGCACAGAAGGGAGTCGTAGCCCAATCGAAACATTATATACACACATAGAGGGAGATAAAGGAATTACGATGATAACTCCAAACTATTTCATTTCGTCAGATACAAAGATACTATGGGTACTGACCTGAGTATTCCTAATGTTTACCAATGCCACATGGAACTTAAGAAGGACATAATCCCAGAAGGGGATATATATGACTACTCTTGATTTAATTGGTTCCAAGGTATAGAATCATTCAGTCCTGTGATGTGAGTCTTAAGTCTATAGACCCATCTTTGTTCTCTTTCTAAAAGGGTCTTGGTCATATTGCCTGTACCTCTTACTCTTTCAATAACTGTCCAACTGATATCTTTGTCAGTGTGTTGTTTCTCCAAATAGTGGGATGTCAGTCTTGTCGCTGTAATAGCCCTACGTATGGTACTCCTATGTTCGCTAATGCGCACCTTGACCTTCCTTCCTGTCATGCCAATGTACATCAATTGGCATGGACATTTGATCATGTAAACAACGTTGTCGCTATTGCAATTAGTATGCGACCGCTGTTCCCATGCGTGGTGCATACCTAGATCAATCTCTTTCGTATGTTCAGTAAAGGCACAAGCTACACATGAACCACACGGGAAATGACCAATTACTGGAGGATTATTCCAAAGTGTGGTCTGTTGGGTAGATCTTACAGTGCCAAATTTAGTATGTATTAGAGCATCTCTGATACTCCTATTCCTGCGAAAAGAAAACAATGGTTTGTCAAAGGTAAGTCTATTAGATGTTAAAATAGACCATCTTTTATTGATTATTTTCTTAATGGTATTTGAAGAGGTATTATATGTTGTAACACATATAAGTGTGTCTTTCGTTTGCTTTTCGTTGTTTTCAAGGAGTGCTTCTCTAGGAGTGTTCCTTGATCTCTTTTTAGCCTTGTCAATGATCCTTTTCGGGTAAGCTCTTTCTGTCAATTTTTTGGACAGAATTTCAGCCTCAGTTTTATAGTCTTTTAACTCTCTGCAATTCCTGCGGATTCGCAAAAACTGTCCGATGGGTAAATTCTCACGTAGAGCACGTGGATGTGCACTATTAAAATGGAGGAGACTGTTTTTATCAGTGGGCTTGGTATATAGGGAGGTGACCAATCTTCCCTCTCTGGCATTGATTTTAACATCTAAAAAAGCCACTTGTTCATTGTTACTAGTTATAGTGAATTTCAAATGGGGATTGAGCTGGTTAATCCACATATAGAAGTCATTGAGAGAGGAAGAATCTCCCTCCCAAATGACCAAAATATCATCTATGTACCGTAGCCACTTCTTAATGTGGCTCGAATAAGGGTTGTTGGTCCAAATGTGATGTTCCTCTAGTTGGCCAACATACAGACACGCTATACTGGGCGCGAACGTGCTGCCCATAGATGTTCCATGGACTTGGAGATACAGCTGTTCTTCAAAACTAAAAAGTTCTCAGTGAGGGCTAGACGCATAAGATCGATAACCCAATCTATTGGAGCATCCCACGTCCAGGTGCCTCTCCGTAAGAGGCCCTCAATGACCCTTATACTCTCTTCCTGTGGGATGCTTGTGTATAGTGCTTCCACATCCAGGCAGACCATCTTGTTGAGTGCCGGATCGTAGGTAACATCTGTGAGGAGATTGAGTAAATGTTTGGTATCCTGTACATATGACTTCATTTGTGGAACAAGCGGGCGTAGGAACCAGTCAGTGTATTTCGAGATGGGTTCTAAAAGAGACCCTATCCCTGATACTATAGGTCTGCCGGGTGGCGGTGTTCTGCCTTTATGTATTTTAGGTATTGTATAGAAAAGTGGTACTCTAGGATTGTCTGGGTTAAGAAACGCATGCTCTTTTTAGTGATCCAATCTCGATTTAATGCTTCTTTTGTTATAGTGTTGATTGTCTTTTTCAATCGTACTGTAGGATCTCTGATTATTCTTTTATAATACTTAGTATCTGCCAGGAGATCCATACAGGCTGTCCTATATGCTGTAGTACTCTGGACAACTATCGCACCACCCTTATCAGCTGGTTTTATGATAATGTCCGACCTGTTACTGAGGGTTTTCAATGCCTCTCTCTCCTTTTTGCTGAGGTTATCATAGGTATGCCTCCTGGGTTGTAATTCTTCAATTTCTTTAGATACACTTTCTTCAAAAGCAATCACTTCCGGGGGCATAAGTGATGCTGGTGGACAAAAATTAGATTTGAGACGTAAGGGGGTGTGTGCGGTATCCACCTCAGGTCTTACTTTATCTGTAAAGAATGTCTTTATCCGTATCTTACGGAAAAATTCGCTTAGCTCACAGCGCATCTCAAACTTGTCAAGAAACGCCGTGGGTACAAATCCCAATCCTTTATCAAGGACGGAAATCTCATCTGGTGTCAAAATGTGGTCTGTTAGGTTAACCACTAATCCCTCATTGAGCTGGTGCTCGCTTGCGGGGCCTTGGTCATACTCCGGGTGCTCACAGACATATTTTCGTCCTGCCATTGTACTTGTCTGTTGTTCTTTCTGCCACGTCTGCCCCTTCTTCCGCCCTGTCCTAAAAAACGATTCTGATTGTAATTGGGTTGAAAAAGGGGCCTCCCTGATAATGTGGGGGTCCTTGAAAATGCGGGGGTCCTTGGAAAGGGACTGGACCATAAGGATTGGGCCAAGGGAATAGTTGTGGAGGTGGGTAACTTTGATTGTAATTACCTCTCCTGGGCCTCCTTGGTCTGCCTCTCCAACTCTTATTGGACCCATCACTGGACCAAGCCTCCTGTTCTGATTCGGAATTGCTGGAATCTCCCTGGTATGAAGATCCTGATTCCGAATTATCTGGATTTTTGTAATCTTCCTTTATATATGGGTACACTCTATCATGTGAAAATTTTTCAAATCTTTTTGCAATTTGTTTACTTTACTTTGCATCAAGAATTCCTTGTGTTCCCCAATCTCTTTATTAACCTCCTCTAGCTTCTTTTTGAAGAGAGTGATTTTAATTTCTGTCATAAGTGCATCTTCACTCGTTTTAATTTTTACCAGGATCGCATCTGAAAGGCGCTTAGCCGTATTAATGATAAGAATCAGCCAATCGCGTGTGCACCTCCACGCGATAAGCGACCATTCTTTCTTAAAAAGTTGGTCTTCTAGAAATATTCTAGGAGCATTGGTGACCAATAAGCCCCTAGGTGCTGAATTACCGCGTAAATATTCTGTTAATATAGCACCATGAAGAAGAATCTTCATCTGGGTGCGCTTCAATTCTTTCAGCTCATCCCAGTTTTGAGTCTGGCTAAGACTTTGTGTAATATTTGTATCTGAAAACAGGGATGGTCCAGATAAAATGGCGCTTGCCATGTCGTCTGAGTATCCAATACCTAAAGTCTCTGATGGTATTGGAACATTCATCTTTTCGTTTCCTTTGATTGGCGAAAATAAAGAAAAAGGGGAAAGGAATAGGAATTCGAGGAAGTGGTAGTGCGGAGTGAACACCAGAAGAAGAATAATGAGGTACCCAACAATGGTCAGACACATGCAAAAAGTTCAAAACATTTGAACTTATTTATTCGGAATAACCCACAGCTGTGCGCTGCTCAGAACTTTATACACAAAGATAACACGTGTTATCGAAAGGGGGTAAGAGGAAAATATTATGGAGAGTACATCTCCCGTGTAACAACACTGAAATCACAAAAAGTACTCCCCTAATGCCACATGCATATAGATTAGTAGATGGAAACGACCTCAACAAAAGAGTACACCACCTGATGGTGGGCAAGGAAGCAATCCTTTTTGTTTTTTATACCCTCACACACCCTAGTGGTGTCATGCTTCATCATCGGGTCATCCTGACGCCTAAAAGTCAGGATGGGCTCGACCAATCTTTCAGGGAGCTCTTAATAATATGTTTTTTGGCCAGGGGAAATAAAGATTAAAAATCTCAGAGAGATCCCGGTGTCCCTTTATTTTGGATCTCACTGAAATATTAAAAGAAAGTAAAACTAGGGTCTTTGGGATATTATGGTCCTAGGACCCTAATGCCAACATGTTTCAGTCCATAAAAAGTCCCACTACGGGTACTGGACTTTCTTCAGGGCAGAGGAATAACACCCCCTGGAATATGAAAGAACGGGAGAGGGAATTTCCCTACCCTATTTACAATAAGGGCAGATAGCTGCTCCTTAAACTATTCCTGTTTCGGACACAGAGTTAATCGCTCCATCTGTAAAGAGAAAACAAAGAAACAGAGAAACATAGTATAAGAATCTTTCTAAATGAATATGCCTTCTTAATTCAGAGAAACTAATCCTCACCTTCATGCCACGTTGGATGATGAGGAAACGACTCACTCACTAGCCATTATTTGGCGTGTTTGATACCACTTTAATTCATAGATTCATTCCATTGCGTGATCTAGAGAAAATAGAAGTGCAGTGGCGGACTATTTCCGCAAACTGACATTAACTGCAATCGTGTGTCTGTGATTCAAAGTGTGTTCCACAAAACACTCATTCTGTAATTCAACATACGCCAATACTTCCTCGTAATTAGACTCGCATTCACAACCACCCATCTTACCCCTATTATGGTGGAGTAATGCTTCGCGTCGGGCTTCGCAACAGAGGGGTAGTCTTGTAGTCACACACTAGTGTGATAGAAGCCCCGAGTCATGTTGTTACCATTAGTTGATTTTGCAGAAAAATAGAAAAGACGTGAAAGAAAAGGAAGAAATTTGGAAAAAAGATTAACCAATCTCAATGTAAATAAACTCAGATACCATATCATGAAGTATTGCGCTTATGTCTCAGTCGATTCAATCCATTCATCCTTACTCACGATTCCAAAGATCCTTCCCCACGATAAACCTACTCGGTCTTGGTCCCGCCGGCTCTGTACTTCATGTGTTCTGACAGCCACATTTAAAATGGTAAAGATGACACGCAAACCACTGGAAATGGAGACCCAGTTTACTTCCGGGTTGCGCTGTGATGATTACCGGAGGCTCGTCGGGGCCGCTAAGGACGTTGGGGATTGTAGTGCCAAATAGGAGACAAACCCGAAAATTCACGATGAAAATAGACAACAAGGAAAAAGAGGACTTTACCTAGGTAAAGCAAGATAATTTATCTTTTAAAAGGTGAGAAAATTAAGGACTGGATGTTATAATGGTTGTTAAAGCCCGTAGGACCACGGAAGGGCAATGGAGATGGATACTGCCCATTGTCTGTATTAAATAGGCTGATGGAAGAAATGTCTATATAGGAGGACCGCCCAAAACGATGATAAAGGGAGGTAATAAAACCACTTGAAATTTTAAAGCTAAATTGGCACAGAAGGGAGTCGTACCACTTTTCTATACAATACCTAAAATACATAAAGGCAGAACACCGCCACCCGGCAGACCTATAGTATCAGGGATAGGGTCTCTTTTAGAACCCATCTCGAAATACACTGACTGGTTCCTACGCCCGCTTGTTCCACAAATGAAGTCATATGTACAGGATACCAAACATTTACTCAATCTCCTCACAGATGTTACCTACGATCCGGCACTCAACAAGATGGTCTGCCTGGATGTGGAAGCACTATACACAAGCATCCCACAGGAAGAGAGTATAAGGGTCATTGAGGGCCTCTTACGGAGAGGCACCTGGACGTGGGATGCTCCAATAGATTGGGTTATCGATCTTATGCGTCTAGCCCTCACTGAGAACTTTTTAGTTTTGAAGAACAGCTGTATCTCCAAGTCCATGGAACATCTATGGGCAGCACGTTCGCGCCCAGTATAGCGTGTCTGTATGTTGGCCAACTAGAGGAACATCACATTTGGACCAACAACCCTTATTCGAGCCACATTAAGAAGTGGCTACGGTACATAGATGATATTTTGGTCATTTGGGAGGGAGATTCTTCCTCTCTCAATGACTTCTATATGTGGATTAACCAGCTCAATCCCCATTTGAAATTCACTATAACTAGTAACAATGAACAAGTGGCTTTTTTAGATGTTAAAATCAATGCCAGAGAGGGAAGATTGGTCACCTCCCTATATACCAAGCCCACTGATAAAAACAGTCTCCTCCATTTTAATAGTGCACATCCACGTGCTCTACGTGAGAATTTACCCATCGGACAGTTTTTGCGAATCCGCAGGAATTGCAGAGAGTTAAAAGACTATAAAACTGAGGCTGAAATTCTGTCAAAAAAATTGACAGAAAGAGCTTACCCGAAAAGGATCATTGACAAGGCTAAAAAGAGATCAAGGAACACTCCTAGAGAAGCACTCCTTGAAAACAACGAAAAGCAAACGAAAGACACACTTATATGTGTTACAACATATAATACCTCTTCAAATACCATTAAGAAAATAATCAATAAAAGATGGTCTATTTTAACATCTAATAGACTTACCTTTGACAAACCATTGTTTTCTTTTCGCAGGAATAGGAGTATCAGAGATGCTCTAATACATACTAAATTTGGCACTGTAAGATCTACCCAACAGACCACACTTTGGAATAATCCTCCAGTAATTGGTCATTTCCCGTGTGGTTCATGTGTAGCTTGTGCCTTTACTGAACATACGAAAGAGATTGATCTAGGTATGCACCACGCATGGGAACAGCGGTCGCATACTAATTGCAATAGCGACAACGTTGTTTACATGATCAAATGTCCATGCCAATTGATGTACATTGGCATGACAGGAAGGAAGGTCAAGGTGCGCATTAGCGAACATAGGAGTACCATACGTAGGGCTATTACAGCGACAAGACTGACATCCCACTATTTGGAGAAACAACACACTGACAAAGATATCAGTTGGACAGTTATTGAAAGAGTAAGAGGTACAGGCAATATGACCAAGACCCTTTTAGAAAGAGAACAAAGATGGGTCTATAGACTTAAGACTCACATCACAGGACTGAATGATTCTATACCTTGGAACCAATTAAATCAAGAGTAGTCATATATATCCCCTTCTGGGATTATGTCCTTCTTAAGTTCCATGTGGCATTGGTAAACATTAGGAATACTCAGGTCAGTACCCATAGTATCTTTGTATCTGACGAAATGAAATAGTTTGGAGTTATCATCGTAATTCCTTTATCTCCCTCTATGTGTGTATATAATGTTTCGATTGGGCTACGACTCCCTTCTGTGCCAATTTAGCTTTAAAATTTCAAGTGGTTTTATTACCTCCCTTTATCATCGTTTTGGGCGGTCCTCCTATATAGACATTTCTTCCATCAGCCTATTTAATACAGACAATGGGCAGTATCCATCTCCATTGCCCTTCCGTGGTCCTACGGGCTTTAACAACCATTATAACATCCAGTCCTTAATTTTCTCACCTTTTAAAAGATAAATTATCTTGCTTTACCTAGGTAAAGTCCTCTTTTTCCTTGTTGTCTATTTTTATCGTGAATTTTCGGGTTTGTCTCCTATTTGGCACTACAATCCCCAACGTCCTTAGCGGCCCCGACGAGCCTCCGGTAATCATCACAGCGCAACCCGGAAGTAAACTGGGTCTCCATTTCCAGTGGTTTGCGTGTCATCTTTACCATTTTAAATGTGGCTGTCAGAACACATGAAGTACAGAGCCGGCGGGACCAAGACCGAGTAGGTTTATCGTGGGGAAGGATCTTTGGAATCGTGAGTAAGGATGAATGGATTGAATCGACTGAGACATAAGCGCAATACTTCATGATATGGTATCTGAGTTTATTTACATTGAGATTGGTTAATCTTTTTCCAAATTTCTTCCTTTTCTTTCACGTCTTTTCTATTTTTCTGCAAAATCAACTAATGGTAACAACATGACTCGGGGCTTCTATCACACTAGTGTGTGACTACAAGACTACCCCTCTGTTGCGAAGCCCGACGCGAAGCATTACTCCACCATAATAGGGGTAAGATGGGTGGTTGTGAATGCGAGTCTAATTACGAGGAAGTATTGGCGTATGTTGAATTACAGAATGAGTGTTTTGCGGAACACACTTTGAATCACAGACACACGATTGCAGTTAATGTCAGTTTGCGGAAATAGTCCGCCACTGCACTTCTATTTTCTCTAGATCACGCAATGGAATGAATCTATGAATTAAAGTGGTATCAAACACGCCAAATAATGGCTAGTGAGTGAGTCGTTTCCTCATCATCCAACGTGGCATGAAGGTGAGGATTAGTTTCTCTGAATTAAGAAGGCATATTCATTTAGAAAGATTCTTATACTATGTTTCTCTGTTTCTTTGTTTTCTCTTTACAGATGGAGCGATTAACTCTGTGTCCGAAACAGGAATAGTTTAAGGAGCAGCTATCTGCCCTTATTGTAAATAGGGTAGGGAAATTCCCTCTCCCGTTCTTTCATATTCCAGGGGGTGTTATTCCTCTGCCCTGAAGAAAGTCCAGTACCCGTAGTGGGACTTTTTATGGACTGAAACATGTTGGCATTAGGGTCCTAGGACCATAATATCCCAAAGACCCTAGTTTTACTTTCTTTTAATATTTCAGTGAGATCCAAAATAAAGGGACACCGGGATCTCTCTGAGATTTTTAATCTTTATTTCCCCTGGCCAAAAACATATTATTAAGAGCTCCCTGAAAGATTGGTCGAGCCCATCCTGACTTTTAGGCGTCAGGATGACCCGATGATGAAGCATGACACCACTAGGGTGTGTGAGGGTATAAAAAACAAAAAGGATTGCTTCCTTGCCCACCATCAGGTGGTGTACTCTTTTGTTGAGGTCGTTTCCATCTACTAATCTATATGCATGTGGCATTAGGGGAGTACTTTTTGTGATTTCAGTGTTGTTACACGGGAGATGTACTCTCCATAATATTTTCCTCTTACCCCCTTTCGATAACACGTGTTATCTTTGTGTATAAAGTTCTGAGCAGCGCACAGCTGTGGGTTATTCCGAATAAATAAGTTCAAATGTTTTGAACTTTTTGCATGTGTCTGACCATTGTTGGGTACCTCATTATTCTTCTTCTGGTGTTCACTCCGCACTACCACTTCCTCGAATTCCTATTCCTTTCCCCTTTTTCTTTATTTTCGCCAATCAAAGGAAACGAAAAGATGAATGTTCCAATACCATCAGAGACTTTAGGTATTGGATACTCAGACGACATGGCAAGCGCCATTTTATCTGGACCATCCCTGTTTTCAGATACAAATATTACACAAAGTCTTAGCCAGACTCAAAACTGGGATGAGCTGAAAGAATTGAAGCGCACCCAGATGAAGATTCTTCTTCATGGTGCTATATTAACAGAATATTTACGCGGTAATTCAGCACCTAGGGGCTTATTGGTCACCAATGCTCCTAGAATATTTCTAGAAGACCAACTTTTTAAGAAAGAATGGTCGCTTATCGCGTGGAGGTGCACACGCGATTGGCTGATTCTTATCATTAATACGGCTAAGCGCCTTTCAGATGCGATCCTGGTAAAAATTAAAACGAGTGAAGATGCACTTATGACAGAAATTAAAATCACTCTCTTCAAAAAGAAGCTAGAGGAGGTTAATAAAGAGATTGGGGAACACAAGGAATTCTTGATGCAAAGTAAAGTAAACAAATTGCAAAGAGATTTGAAAATTTTTTCACATGATAGAGTGTACCCATATATAAAGGAAGATTACAAAAATCCAGATAATTCGGAATCAGGATCTTCATACCAGGGAGATTCCAGCAATTCCGAATCAGAACAGGAGGCTTGGTCCAGTGATGGGTCCAATAAGAGTTGGAGAGGCAGACCAAGGAGGCCCAGGAGAGGTAATTACAATCAAAGTTACCCACCTCCACAACTATTCCCTTGGCCCAATCCTTATGGTCCAGTCCCTTTCCAAGGACCCCCGCATTTTCAAGGACCCCCACATTATCAGGGAGGCCCCTTTTTCAACCCAATTACAATCAGAATCGTTTTTTAGGACAGGGCGGAAGAAGGGGCAGACGTGGCAGAAAGAACAACAGACAAGTACAATGGCAGGACGAAAATATGTCTGTGAGCACCCGGAGTATGACCAAGGCCCCGCAAGCGAGCACCAGCTCAATGAGGGATTAGTGGTTAACCTAACAGACCACATTTTGACACCAGATGAGATTTCCGTCCTTGATAAAGGATTGGGATTTGTACCCACGGCGTTTCTTGACAAGTTTGAGATGCGCTGTGAGCTAAGCGAATTTTTCCGTAAGATACGGATAAAGACATTCTTTACAGATAAAGTAAGACCTGAGGTGGATACCGCACACACCCCCTTACGTCTCAAATCTAATTTTTGTCCACCAGCATCACTTATGCCCCCGGAAGTGATTGCTTTTGAAGAAAGTGTATCTAAAGAAATTGAAGAATTACAACCCAGGAGGCATACCTATGATAACCTCAGCAAAAAGGAGAGAGAGGCATTGAAAACCCTCAGTAACAGGTCGGACATTATCATAAAACCAGCTGATAAGGGTGGTGCGATAGTTGTCCAGAGTACTACAGCATATAGGACAGCCTGTATGGATCTCCTGGCAGATACTAAGTATTATAAAAGAATAATCAGAGATCCTACAGTACGATTGAAAAAGACAATCAACACTATAACAAAAGAAGCATTAAATCGAGATTGGATCACTAAAAAGAGCATGCGTTTCTTAACCCAGACAATCCTAGAGTACCACTTTTCTATACAATACCTAAAATACATAAAGGCAGAACACCGCCACCCGGCAGACCTATAGTATCAGGGATAGGGTCTCTTTTAGAACCCATCTCGAAATACACTGACTGGTTCCTACGCCCGCTTGTTCCACAAATGAAGTCATATGTACAGGATACCAAACATTTACTCAATCTCCTCACAGATGTTACCTACGATCCGGCACTCAACAAGATGGTCTGCCTGGATGTGGAAGCACTATACACAAGCATCCCACAGGAAGAGAGTATAAGGGTCATTGAGGGCCTCTTACGGAGAGGCACCTGGACGTGGGATGCTCCAATAGATTGGGTTATCGATCTTATGCGTCTAGCCCTCACTGAGAACTTTTTAGTTTTGAAGAACAGCTGTATCTCCAAGTCCATGGAACATCTATGGGCAGCACGTTCGCGCCCAGTATAGCGTGTCTGTATGTTGGCCAACTAGAGGAACATCACATTTGGACCAACAACCCTTATTCGAGCCACATTAAGAAGTGGCTACGGTACATAGATGATATTTTGGTCATTTGGGAGGGAGATTCTTCCTCTCTCAATGACTTCTATATGTGGATTAACCAGCTCAATCCCCATTTGAAATTCACTATAACTAGTAACAATGAACAAGTGGCTTTTTTAGATGTTAAAATCAATGCCAGAGAGGGAAGATTGGTCACCTCCCTATATACCAAGCCCACTGATAAAAACAGTCTCCTCCATTTTAATAGTGCACATCCACGTGCTCTACGTGAGAATTTACCCATCGGACAGTTTTTGCGAATCCGCAGGAATTGCAGAGAGTTAAAAGACTATAAAACTGAGGCTGAAATTCTGTCAAAAAATTGACAGAAAGAGCTTACCCGAAAAGGATCATTGACAAGGCTAAAAAGAGATCAAGGAACACTCCTAGAGAAGCACTCCTTGAAAACAACGAAAAGCAAACGAAAGACACACTTATATGTGTTACAACATATAATACCTCTTCAAATACCATTAAGAAAATAATCAATAAAAGATGGTCTATTTTAACATCTAATAGACTTACCTTTGACAAACCATTGTTTTCTTTTCGCAGGAATAGGAGTATCAGAGATGCTCTAATACATACTAAATTTGGCACTGTAAGATCTACCCAACAGACCACACTTTGGAATAATCCTCCAGTAATTGGTCATTTCCCGTGTGGTTCATGTGTAGCTTGTGCCTTTACTGAACATACGAAAGAGATTGATCTAGGTATGCACCACGCATGGGAACAGCGGTCGCATACTAATTGCAATAGCGACAACGTTGTTTACATGATCAAATGTCCATGCCAATTGATGTACATTGGCATGACAGGAAGGAAGGTCAAGGTGCGCATTAGCGAACATAGGAGTACCATACGTAGGGCTATTACAGCGACAAGACTGACATCCCACTATTTGGAGAAACAACACACTGACAAAGATATCAGTTGGACAGTTATTGAAAGAGTAAGAGGTACAGGCAATATGACCAAGACCCTTTTAGAAAGAGAACAAAGATGGGTCTATAGACTTAAGACTCACATCACAGGACTGAATGATTCTATACCTTGGAACCAATTAAATCAAGAGTAGTCATATATATCCCCTTCTGGGATTATGTCCTTCTTAAGTTCCATGTGGCATTGGTAAACATTAGGAATACTCAGGTCAGTACCCATAGTATCTTTGTATCTGACGAAATGAAATAGTTTGGAGTTATCATCGTAATTCCTTTATCTCCCTCTATGTGTGTATATAATGTTTCGATTGGGCTACGACTCCCTTCTGTGCCAATTTAGCTTTAAAATTTCAAGTGGTTTTATTACCTCCCTTTATCATCGTTTTGGGCGGTCCTCCTATATAGACATTTCTTCCATCAGCCTATTTAATACAGACAATGGGCAGTATCCATCTCCATTGCCCTTCCGTGGTCCTACGGGCTTTAACAACCATTATAACATCCAGTCCTTAATTTTCTCACCTTTTAAAAGATAAATTATCTTGCTTTACCTAGGTAAAGTCCTCTTTTTCCTTGTTGTCTATTTTTATCGTGAATTTTCGGGTTTGTCTCCTATTTGGCACTACAATCCCCAACGTCCTTAGCGGCCCCGACGAGCCTCCGGTAATCATCACAGCGCAACCCGGAAGTAAACTGGGTCTCCATTTCCAGTGGTTTGCGTGTCATCTTTACCATTTTAAATGTGGCTGTCAGAACACATGAAGTACAGAGCCGGCGGGACCAAGACCGAGTAGGTTTATCGTGGGGAAGGATCTTTGGAATCGTGAGTAAGGATGAATGGATTGAATCGACTGAGACATAAGCGCAATACTTCATGATATGGTATCTGAGTTTATTTACATTGAGATTGGTTAATCTTTTTTCCAAATTTCTTCCTTTTCTTTCACGTCTTTTCTATTTTTCTGCAAAATCAACTAATGGTAACAACATGACTCGGGGCTTCTATCACACTAGTGTGTGACTACAAGACTACCCCTCTGTTGCGAAGCCCGACGCGAAGCATTACTCCACCATAATAGGGGTAAGATGGGTGGTTGTGAATGCGAGTCTAATTACGAGGAAGTATTGGCGTATGTTGAATTACAGAATGAGTGTTTTGCGGAACACACTTTGAATCACAGACACACGATTGCAGTTAATGTCAGTTTGCGGAAATAGTCCGCCACTGCACTTCTATTTTCTCTAGATCACGCAATGGAATGAATCTATGAATTAAAGTGGTATCAAACACGCCAAATAATGGCTAGTGAGTGAGTCGTTTCCTCATCATCCAACGTGGCATGAAGGTGAGGATTAGTTTCTCTGAATTAAGAAGGCATATTCATTTAGAAAGATTCTTATACTATGTTTCTCTGTTTCTTTGTTTTCTCTTTACAGATGGAGCGATTAACTCTGTGTCCGAAACAGGAATAGTTTAAGGAGCAGCTATCTGCCCTTATTGTAAATAGGGTAGGGAAATTCCCTCTCCCGTTCTTTCATATTCCAGGGGTGTTATTCCTCTGCCCTGAAGAAAGTCCAGTACCCGTAGTGGGACTTTTTATGGACTGAAACATGTTGGCATTAGGGTCCTAGGACCATAATATCCCAAAGACCCTAGTTTTACTTTCTTTTAATATTTCAGTGAGATCCAAAATAAAGGGACACCGGGATCTCTCTGAGATTTTTAATCTTTATTTCCCCTGGCCAAAAAACATATTATTAAGAGCTCCCTGAAAGATTGGTCGAGCCCATCCTGACTTTTAGGCGTCAGGATGACCCGATGATGAAGCATGACACCACTAGGGTGTGTGAGGGTATAAAAAACAAAAAGGATTGCTTCCTTGCCCACCATCAGGTGGTGTACTCTTTTTGTTGAGGTCGTTTCCATCTACTAATCTATATGCATGTGGCATTAGGGGAGTACTTTTTGTGATTTCAGTGTTGTTACACGGGAGATGTACTCTCCATAATATTTTCCTCTTACCCCCTTTCGATAACACGTGTTATCTTTGTGTATAAAATGACATTTCTTTTCCCCTCTGCCTTCCCTCCATCAACCCACCCCCTTCACCCTTAGCTATGCCCCCCCATCCCTGTATCGCAAAGGAGGAATCCTCCCCTTTTACAAGCTGCTGATGAGTTAGGCAGCTACACGGAGACAGTGTGACCACGGTAGCCCCCACACATATTATCTAATTATCGATTTAACATTAGAAAAAAACGGAAAAGAGAAAAGAAGAAGAGAAAAGAGAGAGAACAGATAAATTTAGGTACCGAGAAAAGAAAAGAACAGAGAAATCAGAGAGAAGGAACAAATAGAAAGAGAAAGTAGCCACATAAGCCAGTTCCTTTATGAAGAAAGGGTTAACTTCCCCCCTCACTTTCAACTTGGTACACCTAAAAAGATCCAAAATATAGCTCTCTTAAGTCTTTTTCGCCGCCTCTGTTTGCCATTTGCAAAGAGCTTGCTTGGCCTCCTGCTCAGTAGAGAAGAAAAACGAGTGTCCTCCTTTCGTAACTTTTAGCCGTGCAAGCTCCTGTAGAAATACTTCTGCTCCTTCAGCTTTTAGCAGGTCAATTAATTGTCGCAGTTTCCAGCGTCTATCCATAGTTGCCTTGCATTGATCTGAGCTCACAAAGATAGTTAGAGAATCGACGGTTACGGGGGAGCTAGGACGGGCCTTCAAGGATATAGCTTGTCTAAGTAAGAAATTACCGAAGAAAATCAGCAATGGCTGGGGGTATCGAGATCCCTGTTTATGTTGTACCAATGGTAATCTACGCGCTCGTTGTAGCTGACAGTCACAGTCCCAATCCGCCAGGTCGGGAAAAGCCTTCTGGAAGAGCTGGACCACATATGCTCTAGGATCTAACCCCTCCTTCCCCTCCAGGACCCCAAACAGCCTTAAATTGTTCCGTAGCTGCTGATTCTCTAAGTCCTCTATCTTGGCCTGCATAGCTAGTATCTGAGCATCATGCATTTGCACCGAGCTGGCAGTTAGAGTAGTGGTTTCTTTGGTGTCAGCGACCCTGTGCTGTAGTTACAAGATGTCTTGCGTGAGTGTCCCAACTTTAAGTGTCACCTCCTTTAACGACTGTTGGATGCTGGGATTATCCGCTCTAGCCTGTGCATAATGCTCTTGCGCTTTGAGTCTTTGGTCATTTAGGGCCTGAAGGATCAGGGAGAGTGATGGCTCGTTATGCTCCTGAATATTCTTAGACTTATGTTTCTCCATTGTCTGTCCACCCTCATTAGGAGGGACAGGTGTCGATGGCAAGCTCTGAGACCAAGGGCTAAGTGTCTGCCCTATAGCTATCGCTAAGTCCGGGCTGACGCCCGCCGTATACCTTCCTTCAGTGCTGCTGCCGCTCTCTGTTGTGCCAGTGCCTGAGAGCCGTGATATTATTGATTTTACCTCTCCCTTCGCCTGGACCCATCTACGCAGAGGGCTGCTGTCTGAAGTATCTTTACCACGCGGGGGCACATTATACTGTTGCTGGCTGCCATGTATGTTGAATATTTTCTTCCCGGCTCTTTACTTTAGCCTTTTCCCTTTTCCTTCTGCCAAAAGATGCATTAGGTGAACTAGTCTCAGCCTGGGCTTCAGCTGCTGATTTCGTAGGCGCTGTCAGCAAATCTTGCCTTGTCGCGTATATCGTGGGGTATCAGTTTCTTGTCGGACCCCTCGTGACTCGAGTAGATCTTCCCCATTGCCCGATATTCCTCCGCCATTACCGGGCAATGCCTGAGCCACAGATTGCGTATCTATAACCATGTCGACACTCGCACTAGTAGAAGTTACTACTGTGTCTGCGTAACTCACCATAAAGCCAGTCGATTCCCTAGATGTTAAGCGCTCCTCCCAGATTCTGTGGAGGTTTCCTTTTGCTCCCTGCTGGCTTCCACTGCCCCGATGACATTGGCCCCTGCCCCCAGTGGCTCCAGTGGTGGTGAGAACGCTTCAGGTGGATACATTGTAGCGTTATCTAGACTCAAAATATTCTCTGTCTGGTTCACAAGGTTTGTTTTCTCTGGCCCAGGACCGCCTGGGCCAACACTGTAACCTTCATTACTGTCCCCATGTCTCGCTGGGATTGCTTCTAGTATAGCATCTGCAATTTTGTTGCCAGCTGACTGTTCGTTTAACGCGCCTGCCGAAAAGAGATCCGCAGCTTTACCTGACTGCAAAAGTCGCAATAGCGGCTTACCTACTTTCGAGGGGCCCCTGGTAGTATTCGCTCTCTGTGCTGCGGTCCCCACGTCGTCAGCATCAGCCCCGGAAGATCCTGCCATATTCGCCAGTGCTCTTGCCGTTCATGCGTTTCTGAGCACTGTCTTTGGTGGAGCCATGTCTCCACTTGGAACGAGAGCTGAGGCTGAGGGCAGTCTCGACCAGTAGACTGCCGAGCAACGTCCAATTACCCAATGAGCAGCCCGGGACGTGTACAGCAGCCGTCCGATAGCAACCGCCGCTGTTGCCTGCATTCGCCTTCAGTTCTGTACGTTTTCAGAGTTTCCCGAATTTTTGCTGTTTTCTCCTTTCCTTAGGAAGAGAGGGCATTTAGGTGGGTATATCCTCCCTTCTCTACCTTTCACCGTCATAAATTTTGCATCATCCTAGTGTTTCCAGCTAGCCATCGCCCGATGTGTGGGAGCTCTCCGTGTGCCTGCTCTCTGCCATGGCGTCAGTCCGCCATCTTCCCCCCGTCCTACCGTGGCATCTCCCTATGCCACATCAGATGGGAAAGATCTTTTTCAACACACTTTATGATCCAAAAACAAGAGTTCACCAGCATCTTGACCTGGAGTTCGAATGTCAGAGTGTATCAAAATGCACACCCATGTTTTTAGCAGAGATGCTGGGAATAGGTCTCTGGCCACCAGCGATTGGACCAGACCGAGTTCTCATCGGAATTCAACTTGAGCCAATTATCTGGCATCCAGGTGCTGACTTGCCCCATGCACAACCTTAATGTATCAGCTATGACTTCCTATCCACCTGATATAGAGACAATGATCAGTGTATCATCTGCGCAGGACAGTACTGATCCAGCGGCATACTAGCAACAGATACTCCACTACCATATACTCACCTGGGCCCATACAACTCGCTTCCGTTAGCGCTAAGTAGACCACTGGAAATTTTAGTTTTTAATATTTCTCATACCTCAAGATCTAGTTATTGCTTCTTTAACTAAACCTTCCGCTGATCAAACAGTTCTTTCCTCTGGTCAATGGACCAGTTAGGTGGAACTAGTTGATGGCGATAATTAACATAACTTATTATACATTTTCTTAATAAGAATAAAATAATGACAGACTCAGTAAGTTTTAAATCTTTATCTAAATTAGGGGTTTTGAACCATCTCAAAGCGTTTCAGTACAAACACCCTCATTCACAGGAGTGCCAATCAAAATATTTTCAGATAACATTTATCAATTCAGATCCACACAATAACTATGCTCAGAAAGGAAAGGATAGAGACAGAAGAGCATTTATCAAGCGATGAATTTCATAATTACCAAAGTATGGTGTGAAGACTAACCCCCTGGCCAAAGGGCTGGTAAGGGCCTCCCAGGACAGATCAGGAGACAAAGACTTCAGGACAGGAATCAGGACAGGATACTATGTCGCACCCCTCTCTGACACTCTCTTCCTCCTCGTGGTTCTTCCGCGATCTTCTTTCTGACCCACCCAAATTAAGTAGATGGTTCTGCATTGGGTTTCTTCATCAGCATTTCAGAGCATCAGCACCACCCCAGTACACCCCGTTCTCACGCTTCTTCAACGTGCTCCAAAGCTTCTTCGTAACTTCCCAAAAGCTCTCTTTTTCCTTCCAACTAAACTACCTCAATTATACCTTTCCTAAGGCATGTACCACCCATTAATGCTTCATTTTTCACAGAATACTAACCTCTGATTGGACAGGCGAGGGGGGGATGATCATCACACCATGCTTATACTTCATTTATTTCTTTAGACCATTGTTTCCAAACTTCTCCCCTCAAACTTTTATTCCGCCCTTCCTTTCCCATACATCTTTAAACTTTATTAATACAAATGTAACAGTTTTCTCGAATAAGTTCCTTCATATGAACTCTTCACCCTCATGTTCCCAGGGCACATCTCCGCCGACCTTGGACGCGTGACAAGTCCTTAGTCATCCTTTCAAGCATCCACACCAGGGCGCATGCGTTGTACTACATCAGTCTGCTCGGCTCGGACAACTTTAACAGGCCCAAATACGCACTAATAATAAAGTCAAAAGGAAACATGTTATTCTCAAAAATAAATGATTTCACTGTATACCACCAACCTCTACTCTAGCCCATACCATTTATTATTTCTCTTTCTGCATTTGCGTTAATGTAAACTCCATTTCTAAATTTCAGCAGAGCAGGTGCCATGCATGTGAGCTTCAAGCGGCCATTTTAGAGCTATTTGCGCAAGCGCCAGAATTTCCCTCCAAGCGTCAGCACGTCATACTACGTAGATGCAGTAGACGCATGCGCAGTAAAGATCCTGTGTTAAAATGCACTCTAGTCCTACGTCCGTGTTATTTGCAGTTAGTAACACATAGGCAAGCTTCATTCTTTTCCCGCGTGTAATGAAAATGCGTATTATTAATCACAGAACACATTGTTAGCAATTCGCTAGTAAGTTAAATCGAGAGTATTGCTTCCGAGCAAGTCTCGTGTCCGAGTCCTTGCTCCATCAGTACCTGAAAGCTGAAAGAATGGGCCAGTTTAGCCAGAGTGGCCATATAGAGGTTAAACAATGTGAGGCTAAGGGAGCACCCCTGAGGGATCCCACAAGGGTGCTGAAAAGCCTTAGCTCTGAATTCACCGCTGCTCACTTTTTGGGTCTTATTTGTCATGAAGGATTCTAGAGGATTGAGGGCAGAACCCCACAATCCACCCTGGCACAGTCTTTGCACCAACCCACTGGTAGAGATGGTGTCATAAGCTGAGGATAAATCTAACATGACTAGAATAACCTTACTTCCCTGATCTACTTGGCGGGGTAAAGAGCCCGCTGCTGCAATCAGTTCAGATTCTGTGCTATGGTTCCTCCTAAAGCCATTCTGTGAGGAATCTAAAAGCTCTTTGTCTGTAAAAAACTGTGCTGGTTCCTAATTTATATGCCTTCTCAAGGATTTTAGCAGGTATGGGTAACAGGGAGATAGGACAAAGATTTTTCTGATCTCCTGTGTCCCCATTCAGTTTCTTTTTTTACAGGTATAACAATAGCTTCTTTCCAGCACTAGGAATACACTCCAGATTCCAAAACCTTCTCCAAAAAAAGTAGCAATTAGATCCGGTGCGAGTTGCATCACCATGGGTGGACAGGGATCATCAGGGGAACCTGAAGTAATTTGTCCTGAAATAGTTTAGATTGTTGCTGGTGGCAGACTAAAGAAGGAGGCTAATTTGTCTGTAATAGAGGACCGTCCTAAGAGGCAGACTTCCAAAGATGTGGGCACCTGACCAACCTCCACAACATGAAATTCAGACAGAATCTTCAAAATCTTGTCCTCAAAAAATGCAGTCATTATATTGGTAACATCTAAAGACTTTTCTAGCTCCTGTTGAGCTGGCAGTGATGTAAGATCTCGAACCTCCTTAAACAGTAACTTCTGTACATTATTCTAATTTTGAGAGAGGAATATGCGGATTTTGCATCTTTAATGTCATTCTTATATTGTAGAATTGCCTTTTGTGTTTGTCCTTTTTCTTCTGGACTGCGTAACAATCTCCACTTGCGTTCTTGCTTACGGCATTGCCACTGGAGGTCTTTCAGACTAAAAACCAGGGGGCGGAGATCTTCCTCTTCCCCTTGATTTTGGTGCCAGCAAATGTGACAAGATCGAAACAAAATTTAAAGGCATCTTTATTGCTCATTCACTTTCCGAACTCTATCATGGTTATTTTGGGGCTACTGAAGCACCCCCAGCACCACTGAGAAGGCCTTTCCTACAGACTGAACACTCCAAAATCATGGTATTATTAGCAGAAATGCATCTTTAGAAAGGAGGGGATGACTAGGGACATCAGTAGTGATTTTTTTTCTCAAATGGAAAGGGCCTGTCTCATGTGTAGCTCTACACACAAGATATAAGGATTTGAATATGATTATTTTTTTAAACCAGAATCCAGAGCAAGCTGTGCCGAGGAGAAGTGCAGGAGTTCTATTACAGGTCAGGAGACAGCATTTTGGACCCTTTGAAGTTTTTTCATGAGTCCTGATGATATGCCCAGAAATAGTGAGATGAATGGTCGCCTGAATCACCAACCCATGGGTAATTCTGGTAGGAGTGGTAAAATCTTCCTCATTACTGTAAGTGGAAGTCAGATAATTGGCCTATTTTTCCAGGTATCTAGAAGGAAGCTTACATTTTTCACTGCCTTTGCTGGACAAGGGGGTTCTCACCAGTAAGATGGCCAATCGATTGAGAATGCTTTATCCAGATGACAGCCATTTTGTCTGAATTGAACTTCAGGGAGTAACATTGAAGCCAAGATGAAAGGGAAGTAATACATTGATGGAATAGCTCAAAAGGAGAACCGCCTTCTTGAGCCGATTGTTCCAAGGTAATAATGAGTCTGGTATCATCTGCTGTGCTAAAGGGCGCGAATAAAAATTTAAAAGTTGAATTTATGGCCGACCCTTGTGGCATTCCTTGCTTCAGTGCCTTAAATTCGGACTTACAAGGCAGCTGACAAACTGCTTGGGACCTTTCCTTTAAATAGTACATATATCATAGATATACAGATCCGCTGATTCCAATGTCTGACCATTTAGATTGCAGCATGGACTGTGATGCTCTGTCAAATGCGACAGATGCAAAAGCACTAGTGTGGTGGACAGTCGCATATCATCGAACACCAACAGTAGAGCAGTTTCCGTACTTTGTGATGGTGGAAATCCAGACTGGATGGGGTCCGAAATCCAATTTTGTTACAGAAATCCTGAAAGTATCTGGTTAACATGTTTCTCATATTTTAACAGCAAAGGGAAGCAATGATAAGGACCTGAAATTGGATAGGATAGTTGGATTCACATTAGGTTTCTTCTAGAAAAGGAACTAAAAGAGCCTTTTCCACTCCAAGGGTACATATGTCATCTTCAAGGTGCTGTTTCAAACCTTTAGCAGTGGTTGTGCCAATTCTGCAATAGCGGCTTTCCAATCCCTGGGTGGTAGGGGGTCCAAAGGGGATGATGATGATGAAATAGACCTAGTAATAGAAATTAATTATACCAGCATAAGTTTTTCTAGCTACCTTCCTGTTACCCTTAGATATCCCTACCATACTGGATTACCCTAAGGTTCTTGACTCGCAGGTCTGTACAGGGCAGTCTGTCCCCGGTTTATAATTAACCCGGTTGCCGGGTTAATTATAAACTGTCTCTGCACTGCACCATCACCAGTGATTTTATCCTCAAAATAATTAGGGAGGGGAGGCGTGGCTAGCAGCCGAGTGGAATGGCCACGTTCTGAGGCGGCTCTGCTATCCTCGCCGTCTTTCTGCAGATTATCCGGCTTGAAACCGTCTGCCATCCCCTTGAAGTGAGGGGCAAAGATCCCGGAGACACCGGCGCTGAATTTATCGGGCGGCTTAAAGAACCCGTCGGCGCAAAATAGAAGCGGCTCCGAGGCGCCCTTGGAGCTCTGTCGGCAACATCATGGCGGCCTGCTCCCGGGACTTCGATTAAAGCAGCGGTGGAACTGCACACTGGCGTGGCGAGGTGCCTAGTTAGCACGGTGGGGACCCTTCGCGGGACCGGAGTCAGCTGGTAGCCGTGTCTGTGCAGTCTGAATAGCTGGGGGTGGCGCGCGCGAGTGGAGGACGGTGCGCGTCCCTCCCCCCTAGACCCGATTCTAAATTGAGGCCCCACCTTGAGGCCTAGTTGAGTGCGGGAGCCCCCGGGGTCGCCTGGAGGTTTCTGCCGGCCCGGACTGCCACCTTTAGGCCGGGACACAGTACTGCTGACTTGCTGCCCTGCTGTGGGCCTCACTGACTGATCGACACACCTTGGGAGCTCCTGGAGACATTATGGTGGCCTGCAGCGGTGATCCTGATTGCAGCGGTGAGTGGCCCTGAATTGAGAGGCAGGGGGCCGTCTGGAGGGCTAGGGAGCGGCCCACCGCTTACCAGCGGCTTACCTGGCACCGTGCACACATCGTTGGGCAGAGGGGAGCGACGCCAATAAGTTGGAGGCGGCGTGCGTTGCCCCCTTCTGGCCCCTTCAATAACTGAGGCCCCTAGTGGTGCGGAGGTCCCCCGAGGTCCCGGGATCTCTATCACCCCAAGCCATCGCCTACCTGAGCTACAAGGTCCGGCTGTGGTGTGGTGGTGCAGATGACGACCTGAACATTTGCTACTAACCAAATTAGGCGCGCCCCGTGAGTTGAGGAATCCGGCCTGCAGGGGCACGCTTCGTAGATGCCGCGGGGTGACTCCAGTGCCAGCCTGACATCAAGTCTGCCTCACCATACCACACGAGTGCCCCCACCCTTGTGTACAAAGATACGTCACTCCCCTCTCTTTTTATTTTGACCAATAGCCAGCAGAAAGTGCCAGACCTAAGACTGAGTGGCACTCACCTACCGGACCACTCAACTGTATAGCCCACAGGGAAAACCGACAGGGGGGGGATTCAGAGATCCTCCCTTCCCTGGGCAGGTGGCGGCGAGTACCGATACCAGATCCACGCAGTGAGCGATCACACCCTGCAATGGCCAGTGGCAGGGGACCTAAAAATCAGGCCCAAAAGACGCTCGCCAAGTTCGTGTGGGGGAAAACAGGCGATGAGCCCGACATGGTTGGCAAAGGAGGGGCAAACGACCCTCATCCCAAGTCTCCTCAACATGACCCTACCCTCAAGGACGTTATGGAGGCCATCGCGGGAGTCCGGACATCCCTCGAGTCCCGGATTGACACCGTCAATGTAGAGATCTCCCTCATCAGAGTGGACCTACGTAAAATGGATGCCAGAGTAAAAGATGTGGAAGACGCCACTGTCACCTTAACGTCGGACACGGACCTCCTCAAACAACAAGTAGCTCAACTTCGAGACCAACAGGCAAAAATGGAAGGCCTCCTCGACGATTATGAAGGAAGGGCGCGAAAAATAACATACGCATACTGGGGGTCCCGGAGCGGGCGGAGGGGCCTGCAGCTGACCTCTTTGTGGAAGACCTGGTCATGAAGAGGCTTCAACCAAAACGCCTGTCCGTTTATTTTTCCATTGAGCGGGCCCATTGAGTCCCCGGGGGGCGGCCCAAGCCGGGGGCCCCCCCGAGACCGTGACGTGATCCTCCAAACGGCTCGTGCTGGGCCACCTTTACAAATAGAAAACAGCGCAATAACATTCTTCCCGGACTTAACAACCAAAGTGCAGGCCCAACGACGCAGCTTCCTGGCGGTCAAGAAAGCGCTACGGGACAAGAAAATCAAGTATTCCATGCTCTTCCCGGCGAAGCTCCGGGTTGAATCGGAGGGCAAGACCTGGTTCTTCTCCTCCCCAGAAGACACTTGGGACTGGCTGGAAGGTTGGCGCAGGGTGGGGAGACAGAACGGCGGTAGGAACGACAGGGTCAGAGGAGGTCCATTGGACAGAGGAGCGGCGCATTGTGAGGAACCGGCTCGGGGAGAGAACACCTCGGACTCGAAGGGATGAGAGGGTAGGAGATGGAACAGTACTCCCTGCTGCAACTTGAAGGACATTTGGGACCTTTATGAGCGAAGTAAGGTGTGGTGGGCGGTGGGTTGTGTGGTGGGGGCCCCTGGCTGAGTAAACAGAAAGATTATTATGGGTGGCCCGGGCGGTATCATTGACAGTATTGGATAGCCCAATTGAAGCGCTGAGTGGTTCACGAGGATTTATTTGATTGTTGTGTAACATGTATCCATCCTTCATTCACGGCGAGGGTGGGAAGGCTGTACACCAGGCACCCACATATGGGAAGGGCGGCGACAGGCACTCTGCCTTGTTGGGGGGTGGATAGTTTGAAATCCACTGGCAGGGGGGCAGGGCGGGGGGTGGGGGGAGGGTTGGTTGGAGGGTTCAGGTTTTTATTAATGTTCAATGTTTTGATGCAGACAGAACTGTATTTGGCTTCAGAAGTTGTGACCATTCTCAAGTGATGTTATATGCGAACTGTGCAGTCGTTCGATCCCCCACATTGGGTATCCAGCCCCCGCGGAAACAATTGCTTGCCTGGGCGGACCGGGTTTCTTCCCCCTTAGGAGGATGTACCGACTGCGCCCCTTTGACTACACCATTACTCAACACTGACTACTATCACTAACATAACACTTTCCGCCCTGACGTGGAATGTCAACGGGCTAGGGGATAAAATAAAGAGGGGTGTAGTGTTACAATATTTGAAGAGACACGCACCAGATATAGTCCTACTGCAAGAAACCCATCTTATTGGAAACAGCTGCAAGGCCCTCAACAGATGGGACTACAAGCTAGTGGTACACGCGGGATTTACTTCCGGCTCCAGGGGGACTGGTATCCTAGTGCGCAAGAACCTTGCACTTGCACCCACCCGTGTCTAGGCAGACCCACAGGGTAGATTTGCGGTTCTGGAGGCCATCTGGGAGGGGAAGGCGTTGAATATCATCTCGGTGTATCTCCCCCCTGCATTGGGAAAAGAGGCGCTTGCTGGATCTGCCGGATGGCACCCTGATAATGGGGGGTGACTTCAACCTGACAATGGATGATACGGTAGACAGATATCCCCAGCGACCGAATGCCAGACTAAACACTCTTATGACGGAATTCACCCAGGCCATGGGACTTGCGGACATATGGCGCTCACTGCAACCACAAATGACGTATTACACCCACTACTCAAATGCACATAAGAGCATGTCCCGTATTGACTTCTTTCTTACTCTTTTGACGCATGTAGGGCACTTTCAGCATACCCGCGGGCTTCCGCTTGGAATCTCGGATCATTCCCCAGTGTGGGTCGAGCTTACCTTCCACCGCCCAAAACAACGTAGCTCTATAGTGATAAACCCATGGCTCCATAAGATACCTGACATAAGGGACCAGCTAACTGAACAGACGGACCACTATTTCACAGAAAACCTTGGATCGGTGGAGTCAGCACAGACGATCTGGGAGGCGTATAAAGCAGTGTTGAAAGGCCACGCATTAGCGTTAAAAATGGGTTACATCCGACGTCAACACGCGCGCATACTTGAAATGGAGAACGACTTACAACAACTAGAGTCACTCCATAACTCCTCACCCTGTGATACCACAGCACACCACCTGACGATCAAACATCTTGAGTATAAAGCCCTTTTGCGAGAAACAGAAAGTGCGAGATTACTGTCCACACGTCATAGAGTGTATGAGATGGGGGAAAGGGCGGGCAAGATGTTGGCCTGGCTGGAGCGGAGAGAGCAGGAACACAGATGGGTGCCGGAACTATCCACTGACACGGGCGCGAGAATATCTGACCCACAGGAAATTGCAGATACTTTCGCGAGTCATTTGGAGAGGGTATATACTCCCTCTACCACCTACACGTCGGAAGACTCCCGGCAGTTATTGATGGATAGTAACCTGCCCTCCCTGTCGGAAACTGAAAAGGCCGATCTAGAAGCGGATATCACAAACGAGGAACTCTGTAAAGCCATTTATAGTGTGCACTCAGGGAAAGCGATGGGGCCTAACGGTATCCCGATAGAGTTTCTCAAATCCGTGGCGGTGAAGGTAGCCCCCCACCTCAACCTTATGTATTCGGAAAGCCTGGAGAAGGGCATATTGCCACCAGACCAAAGACTAGCATCTATAGTAGTTATACGAAAGCCCGGGAAGGCGGCAGATTGCTGCGGATCGTATAGACCAATTTCTTTAATAAACGCAGAGGCTAAGATCTTGGCGAAATTACTGGCCTCCCGCTTGAACGCTGTGTTGCCCTCCCTGGTCCACGCAGACCAATCTGGTTTCGTACCCGGTCGGAATAAAGCACTGAATATTTGTAGAGTGAATAATGTGCTCGCGAGACAACCCTGTCTGGAGGAGGACGCAGTGATCATGTCCCTGGATGCCTCTATGGCATTTGATTCAATGGAATGGCCATACCTTTTCGAAGTGCTCGCACGCGTTGGTTTTGGCCCCAAGTTTATAGCCTGGGTTCGTTTGCTGTATACGGACCTGCGGGGACAGGTGCGGGTTAATAACCATACCTCTAGGGAATTCCAGTTACGCCGGGGAACTAGACAGGGCTGCCCCCTATCCCCTTTGCTGTTCGCGCTCGTGCTTGAACCGCTAGCAGCGTGGGTAAGACGAGATGTCGCTCTACGGGGTCTAAAATGGGACGATGATACAGAGGATAGAATATCATTATACGCAGATGATATCCTCATTTATTTAGCTTCCCCATACGCCTCGATCCACCATCTACTTAACATTTTTACTAATTTCGGGAAATACTCTGGCTATGCCATCAATTGTGCAAAATCAATACTCTTATGTCCTCCATGGCCCCACGCCTCGACTACCTAAAGGATGCAACATAGAAGTGACTAGGGAGGGCTTCACATAGCTAGGAATCTTCATCACCCCAGACCCCAAAACCTTTTACGACAGAAATCTAGCCGCCCCTCTGCAGAGATTTAAGGAAGATGTCAGACATTGGAGGTCATTGCCACTGTCGCTACTGGGTCGTGCAGCCCTGTTTAAAATGCTAGCACTACCAAGGTTCCTTTATTCACTCCATAACTGCCCATATTTTATCCCGGACTCTTATTTTGTTAGTGTGGAGGCGGAGGTTCGGACACTGTTGTGGGAGGGCGGGATGCCACGTATTGCCCTAGGTAAATGGACAAAGAGCTGGTACGACGGAGGCATCGCAGTCCCAGACCTACGGCTTTATTACTGGGCATCACAATTAGTGGCAACTAACCACTGGCTGTACAGTCCCCCATCGAATCCGGCGTACCACCTTGAAAGATACCAGACTGGCCGGGAGGGGTATTTAGGAGCCTTGTATGCCAAACCCCACAAGGGGAGATATCTTGGTCCAATGGCTCATATGGTCTCCGTCTGGCGGTTGGCTAACAAACGTTTGGGTTGGCAAGGTAGGCTGACGAAGTCCATGCCTTTTATGGTCCTCTCAACAACTGGGATTATTGTGCCATCAAGTAGGGTTCGACAGATGGGATACGATAGGGATCTCCACGTTTGGGGACCTTCTACACAAAGGGAAATTACTCACATTTAAGGAACTACAAGTGAAACACGAACTGGCACCAACAGAGATTTTCAGGTACCTACAAATCCGTCATGCGCTTAACACAGCATTAATAGACCTGACGACTGTCCCGGACTCGTCCCCTCTGGAAGACCGACTTCTCTCTGAGCCCCTCCCCACTAAGGCCATTTCCCTTACTTACCGTAAGCTGTGTAACAACCTCCCAGATCCCTTCCTTACTCTTAGAGACAGATGCCAATCAGATTTAGGACAGCTTGATGATGAGGACTGGCAGACGGCCCTGATGTCCCCTAGGGAAGCTGCGATTAACCAACGCTTCAGACTGATTCAACTGAAGGTCCTACATAGGACATATCTTACCGGGGTAACACTAGCTAAGATAGGGACACGACAAGATGCGCTTTGCTTGCGTGGCTGCAACCAAATTGCTACATTCTATCACATATTATGGGACTGCCCCTATATACGGCACATCTGGGAACGAGCCACGAATAAGATGCAGGAAGCGCTGGGAAAATCTCTCGTGCTGACACCCCCACTGGGAATCCTGAATGTTTGGGTAGCAAATGATCTCACAGACATTGAACAACAATTCACCACCCTGGGATACACCCTGGTTAAGAGAGCCATTGCTATGTGTTGGAAAGTGGGTTATTGGTAGGGGCAAATGTAGGTTTGCCACTGGCAATAAGGCCACTAACACATGATAGGACTCAGCATAGGTCTTAGAAAATTATTCCTATGCTCAACCCTTGGTAACGTGGCTGCGAGCAGACAGGCTTAACTTCAAAGACAGGTATGTAAAGCATTTAAAAACATCAATTCAGTAAATAATTAAGACACAACACATAATAAAAATCCAACACCAATTTATAAAAATAGGACATATTTTTATCTTTAAAATGACACCAAAACGACAAAAATCCAATGTAGGGAACAGGAGATATGAATTTTCAAAGTTTAAATAAAATATAGCACTTAGAAGCATATAGCATCATATTGGGACATAGGCTCGCGATAGACCGGGCCAAAGTCAAAGTTTCAGGCCAACCGCGATGGAGCCCTGAGCGGCTACCACCCTCGGAAGGTACCGGTTAAAGTTTTTACCTTCACACTTAGAAACTTTTCTGGAGCTTTTTCTCGCGAGGCCCCTCGAAGCTCCCAGCCAGTCCAGATCCGGTGAGGGTTCACCGGCTTGACTTGTGACGAGGTCCAGGTAAACTTCCCTGGAGCGGACTTAGAAAATGTCTCAAGATCGCTTCAGCGGGGCAATCCAGAAATCCAGGCCGAAACGCGGGTGAAGACAGGCGGCTTGGCTCTCGCGGTTGCTCCCGGTCGGCTTTTCTACGAGCGGACTTAGAAGCTTTTCTGGAGCTTTTTCTCGCGGGGTCTCTCGATGCTCCTCATGTAGCCGGATCCGGTGAGGGTTCGCCGGCTTCAGATTTTCTCTAGTCCCGGTCAATCTCTGGAAGTTGATGCGATGGAGCTTTTAGCGGGACGAACCTGGTGGGCTTGGCCGGCTCGCGGTTGAAGGCAGGCGGCTTGGCTGACCAGGATGAGTCGGTCCCCCTATGGAGTTTTTTTTCAAAGTTCCTCCAAAGTTCCCCAAACTTTTTGAACTTCTTCCTGAAGTTCTTCAAAGGGTCCCAAAGTGTCTCAAACTTACGCCAAGGGTCTGGAAGCTCCAAGATGCTCCTTGAAAGTTGAGGACTTCAATTCCCACAATGCACTGGACGTCACCCTTACAAATCCACTGGTAGCTCCCCAGGTTGATGATTCTTGGTGGTGAGGGTCCAGATGAGCTCTGTTAACCTGTTGCTTGCAGGGAGTCCACTCTTGACTTCTTTTACTCAGCACAGTTAGTCCACAAAGCTGTAGTTTCAGGTGGTGCAGTCTCAAAAGGTCAGGCCTTAGAAGTCTTTGCACAGTAGAACTTTTCAGCAGGGCCAGTCTTGCTTTCTTCAGTTTCAAGCAGCAGATCTGCGGGGCTGGGCCTCTCTCAGATACTTATTCCACAGTCTCTGGGTCATCCAGGAGGTCAAGCTTCACCAATAGGAGTAGGGTAACTTCCCACTTGAGTGACTCCTTCCTGCAGAGTGTGGCATTATTCTATCCCAGAGTGCAACAAAGCTTCCAAATCCATAATGGCTGATTTTCCAGCAAGGAGGTAAGAGCTGGCTAAACACTCCCACTGAGTTAGCTAATTAACCTAGCCTCTCCTCCCTACATCTGCACATATCTTCCTTAATCCTGCCATCTGGCTGAGGTGGGGGTTCAAAGTTGTAAATGACACTGCTCTGGGCTCTGCCCCTTTGAAGCTCATTTTTACGACCCCTCCCCTGGCCTGGCATTCTTGCAGAACAGCTCACTGCCCTCCCAGTCCATCTGGCTGGCCCCAGGGGATCTTTATCACCTCTTCAGGCAGGCTGGCTAATCCCCTTAACTCTGACCAATCAGGGCAGAGCACTGGAAGGCTGGATTTGGAACTAAAACTAAGAAAGTGTTATAACTTCTTGTCTGTTCACTTTGGGAAAAATTCAATAACATCATATTGTAGGATTTATCAATACCATTCTAGTGAGACTTTGAATGGAATCTTTAACCCTCTCCTATCAGAAGTTATTGTTTAATAACTTTTCCCCATGTTAACCTATGGGGCATGGGGTTTGCAAAGGGAAAAATGACATGGGCCATTTTTCTAGCACCAGGACTTACAAAAACATATTTTATAAGTACTTGGCTTATTTTCACAGGACCCCCGCCCCATAGGTCACATAGGGGAGACCCTAGGGGTGCTGAATCTGTAAAAATATTGCAGATCCTCCATGCCCACTGTCCCCAGCATCAAAGTCGAATATGGGCAGCACTTTACACAATGGGGAGAGTGAAATGTGAATTTCACTTAACCCAGGGCATATATAAACTCATTTTTATAAGGGTCTACCTTATAGATACCTGACCCCCCACCCCTGGGATACCTAGGGGAGACCCTGGGGGTCATTATTATGCCAAAACATTTTAGGTTGATCAGTTTTAAGTGCCCCAAACCCCAAAGTCGAGTTTGGCCACAATTTACATGTTTAAGAGCAATCCTGGCGTACAGAGCTGCTTTTAAACTGACCACAGGCTTCAGCAGTGCACACATGCAAGTGCAAAAAGCTGCTGGCCTCTAAACTGCCATGCCCTTCCACATACACGGGACTTATAGGTAGTTTCACTCCCCCTGCCCTATTATATACTAGGGGCTTATAGGGGTAGGTCATGCCAATCACAGGGGTACCCCAACCCAAAGTGTACCCTAGTGTATGTAGGTGTTTTACTGTTATCTAAGTGTTCCAGCATGGCACTGGCCCTGGGCCTGGTTAAACAGAGCCCAGGGTCAGTCAGAGTCAGTTATCACCAGTTCCAGTCAGCAAAAGTTGGGGGTGCCCAGGGCACAGGATGACTTTACAACATAGCCCCCCCCAAACGAAAGGTGAGGGGTTACTAACCTACACCCTGGTAGTCCTCCTCAGCTAAGTGGAAAAACCTGGAAAGTCCATCTGCATTTGCATGGGCAACCCCAGGTCTGTGTTCCACTGTAAAGTCCATTCCCTGTAGGGAAATGGACCACCTTAACAGCTTGGGATTCTCCCCTCTCATCTGCATGAGCCATCTGAGAGGCCTGTGGTCAGTTTGAACACGAAAGTGAGTCCCAAACAAATATGGTCTCAACGTTTTCAGTGACCACACCACAGCAAAAGTCTCTCTCTCAATGGCACTCCATCTCTGCTCTCTGGGAAGAAGCCTCCTGCTAATAAAGGCAACTGGCTGATCAAGGCCCCCTTCATTTAGCTGTGACAACACTGCCCCAATCCCTTGCTCTGAAGCATCTGTCTGAACTACAAATTATTTTGTGTAGTCAGGGGCCAGTAACAATGGTGCCGAACACATAGCAGCTTTCAGAGTGTCAAAAGCCTTCTGACACTTTGGGGTCCAAATCACCTTCTTGGGCCTCTTTTTAGAAGTCAGTTCTGTTAGGGGCCCCACAATGGTCCCATAATTTTGAACAAACCTTCTATAGTACCCTGTCAGTCCAAGGAATGCCCTGACCTGAGTCTGGGTATCAGGTGCTGTTCAATCCAAAATAGTTTGGATTTTAGCTTGGAGAGGCTGTACATGGCCCCCACCTACCAGGTGGCCCAGGTACACCACCGAACTCTGCCCTATTTGACACTTACTTGCCTTAATAGTCAGGCCTGCATGCTGCATGGCCTGAAGCACTTCCTTCAGGTGGCTTAAGTGATCTCCCCAGGTAGAACTGTTTACAGCTATAACATCCAGGTAAGCTGCACTGAACTGTTCCAACCAAGACAAGACCCTGTTCACCAACCTTTGGAAGGTGGCAGGTGAATTCTTTAAACCAAAGGTCATTACCTTGAACTGATAATGTCCCTCTGGGGTGGAGAATGCTGACCTCTCCTTTGCTCCAGCAGTGAGGGCAATCTGCCAGTAACCTGAAGTCAAATCAAAAGTACTCAGGTACTTAGCAGCCCCTAACCTATCAATGAGCTCATCAGCTCTAGGTATAGGGTGAGCGTCAGTCTTTGTGACTGCATTCAATCCTCTGTAGTCCACACAGAACCTTAACTCCTTGGGTCCCCCCTGAGGATTAGGTTTGGGTACCAGCACCACTGGACTGGCCCATGGATTCTCAGACGGTTCAATTACCCCCAATTCCAGCATCTTAGCGACCTCAGCTTTAATGCTGGCTCTGACATGGTCAGACAACCTGTACAGTTTATTTTTGACAGGTAGGCTGTCACCAGTGTCAATGTGGTGCACATACCACTCAGTGATGCCTGGGGTCAAAGAGAACAGGCCAGCAAACTGCTCCAGCACTTGCTTACAGTCTCTGTGTTGCTGGTCTGTCAACTTGGGAGAGAGTATCACCCCCTCCACTGACCCATCTTGCACATTGGTAGAGAGGAGGTCGGGCACAGGCTCCGTTTCCTCCTCCACACCCTCATCAGTGACCAGTAACATGGTCATGTCTGCCCTGTCATGGTGGGGTTTCAATCTATTCACATGCAGGACCTTATGAGGGTTCCTTGGGGTGCCAAGGTCAACCAAATAGGTAACCTCCCCCTTCTTTTCTAAGATTGGACAGGGCCCATTCCACTTGTCATGGAGGGCCCTGGGAGCCACAGGCTCCAACACCCATACCAATTGGCCTGGAGTATACTCAGGCATAGTAGCCTTTTGATCATACCAGTGCTCCTGGCTGGCCTCCAGTTTCCTGTTTGCCTTGTACATGTACTCTGACAATCTAGATCTCAGGCCTAGCACATAGTCCAGCACATTGTCCTTTGCTTCTTTAAGAGGCTTCTCTAAAGACTCTCTCAGCAGGCTCAATGGCCCCCTCACAGGGTGTCCAAACACCAACTCAAAGGGACTGAAACCAACCCCTTTCTGTGGCACCTCCCTGTAGGCAAACAGTAAGCATGGGAGGAGAACATCCCAACTCCTCCTGAGTTTCTCTGACAACCCATTTATCATGCCCTTCAGGGTTTTGTTGAATCTCTCAACAAGACCATTTGCTTGTGGGTGATAGGGGGTGGTGATCTTGTAGTTGACACCACACTCATCCCACATAGCAGTCAGATAGCTGGACAGGAAGTTCGTGCCCCTGTCTGACAACACCTCTTTCGGAAAACCAACTCTGGTGAACACACCAAGTAGTGCTCTAGCCACTGCAGGAGCATCAATGGTTCTCAGAAGGATTGCTTCAGGGTATCTAGTGGCATGGTCAACTACCACTAAGATATACCTATTCCCTGATGTAGTAGGTGGGTCTAGGGGACCAACAATGTCCATCCCCACCCTCTCAAAAGGAACCCCAACCACTGGCAATGGTATAAGGGGAGCCTTTGTCTTGCCCCCTGCCTTGCCACTGGCCTGACAGGTGACACAGGAGCTACAAAACTCCTTTACCTTCTCAGACATACAGGGCCAGTAGAAATGGTTCACCAACCAGTTCCATGTCTTAGTCTGTCCCAAATGTCCTGCCAAGGGGATATCATGACCCAAAGTCAGGATGAACTCTCTGTACTTCTGGGGCACCACCAACCTCCTGGTGGCCCCCTCCTTGAGGTCTCTGGCCTCAGTATAAAGCAGTCCATTTCCCAGTAGATTCTGTGAAACCCACTGTGATCCCCTTCCTCTTGCTTAGAGGCAATCCGCCTCAAGCTCTCAAGGGTGGGACAGTCTCTCTGTCCCTGACTGAACTCCTCTCTGGAGGGTCCACCTGCTCCTGTCAGTTCTGCCAAATCTGACAGCTCTGGCAGGGATGGAGTCCCTCCCTCAGAGGCCAGATCCTCCCCATCAGGTTAGATTCCTCCTGCACCTCTGGAGTTCCCTGGGCTGGCTCACCAGGCCCAGTACCCTTGTCCATGGATGCTTGGCCCTTTGTTCCAGGGTCCAAGTGTCCAGCCCCTCCCTTCTGGCTAGTCTGTGACCTAGTCACAGCACATACCCACTCTGGGAGCTCCGATATTTTCATATGGAGTCCTCTCTCCACCTCTGACCACGCAGAGGCTTCAAGGTCATTGCCCAGTAAACACTGGACTGGGAGCACCTTTGACACAGCTACCTTCATAGGGCCTGTCACACCTCCCCATTCCAAATCCACCACAGCCATGGGATGGATTTTGGTAGTACTGTCTGCATAAGTCACCTGGTGAAACTCACCAGGTATCACCCTCTCTGGAGGCACCAGCTCAGCCAGGACCATAGTTACACTAGCCCCAGTGTCTCTGATAGCCTCAACCTCAGTCCCATTCACTTTAGGTCTCTGCCTGTACTTATCCATGTTTGGAGGTAAGGCATCAAGGGTTGCAATATTCACCCCACCCAGGGACACTAAGGTTGCTGCCACTACTGGAATACCCCCTTCTGGTGTACCACTCTCCACCCCTACACTCACACTGGCAATCCCTGTGGATGGCCCCTTAGGGGGGAGCTTCTTAGTGCAGACAGCATCTCCCTGCTTGTGCCCTGGCTGGTTACAGTCAAAGCACTTACCCACCTTTGAGGGATCAAAGAACCTACCAGGCTTTCCCTGATACCCCCTCCCTTTGAATTTGGGTTGGCTCGGGCCCCCCCTCCTTGTGCAGGTTTTTGTGGGTCTTTAGAGGACTCTTTCTGATTTTGACCTTCTTTCCCTTGGGCTTTCCCCTGGGGAGGGACCTGTTCTCCTTTCTTCTGGTCACCCCGCTGGTGCTGTATGGAAACCCGGGTTCTCACCCACTCATCAGCTGCTTCCCCCAGCTCTCTGGGGTCTGTCAGCTTAGAGTCCACCAGATACTGGCGTAACTTCTCTTCTGCACAATGAGTCAAAATGTGTTCTTTCAAAAAACAAATTATACAATCCCTCATAAGTGCTCACTTTGTTACCACAAATCCAGCCTTCTAGTGCCTTCACTGAAACATCCACAAAGTCTATCCAAGACTTGGAACTCAATTTCTGGGTGTTCCTAAACTTCACACTGTACTGCTCTGGAGTCAGACCAAACCTCTTGACTAAGCAGGCTTTCATCTGCTGGTATGATTCTGCATCCTCTCCCTTCAGGGTCAGGAGCCTATCCCTACCAGCTACTGGAATCAACTCCCTCAGGAGTGCACCCCAATACCTAGAGTGGACCCTACTCATCTTAAGGGCCCTCTCAAAAGCTGCAAGCCATTTGTCAATGTCATCCCCCTCAGTGTACTTGGGCACAATACCCTTGAGAAGTTTGTGATCAGGACCACCCCTGGACATTTCAAAATCTTCATCGTTGTCGCTGCCACCATTTCTTCTCAACTCCTCCCTCTCCCATGTTCTCTTAGATAGTTCCAATTTCTCCTTTTCTAGGGCAATCAACTCTAATTGCACCTTAAGCTGTCTGTCTGCAAGGGACAGTGATGGTACCTAAGTAAGGGACCCTTCCCCACTCCCACCATCAGGATTCTGTTGGCTTACACTAGTTATAATGGAAGAGGCATCATCCTCCTCTCCTGGGATGATGTTGGGGGGACACCCTCTAACCCCCCTTGATTCTCCTCAGCTGCCTGGTCATGGGCTTGTATAAACTGAAACAACCCTGCCTTCCTATACCTCTTGGAAGCAGGCAGCCCCCTAAGCCTACACTGTTCCCTAAGCTCAGCCAACTTAAACTGGGACAGTTTAGCCAGGTCCAACTCCATGGTTCCCTAGTTTTAGGTCACAACACTAGGCACAATAGACTTAGAACAATTTGGAAAAATCAAAACAATGGATTAAACACAGTTTAGTCCAAATTCCAAAAATCAAACTCAAAAGTTTTGTTGTAAGGTGATTTAGAGGATTTTTATAATCGTAATTCATTCACTGAAAGGTGTACTTTTTAAACACAAGTCCACATCCACACCGCTGAACACCAAATGTTGGAAAGTGGGTTATTGGTAGGGGCAAATGTAGGTCTGCCACTGGCAATAAGGCCACTAACGCATGATAGGACTCAGCATAGGTCTTAGAAAATTATTCCTATGCTCAACCCTTGGTAACGTGGCTGCGAGCAGACAGGCTTAACTTCAAAGACAGGTATGTAAAGCATTTAAAAACACCAATTCAGTAAATAATTAAGACACAACACATAATAAAAATCCAACACCAATTTATAAAAATAGGAAATATTTTTATCTTTAAAATGACACCAAAACGACAAAAATCCAATGTAGGGAACCGGAGATATGAATTTTCAAAGTTTAAATAAAATATAGCACTTAGAAGCATATAGCACCATATTGGGACATAGCCTCGCGATAGACCGGGTCAAAGTCAAAGTTTCAGGCCGACCGCGATGGAGCCCTGAGCGGCTACCACCCTCGGAAGGTACCGGTTAAAGATTTTACCTTCACACTTAGAAACTTTTCTGGAGCTTTTTCTCGCGAGGCCCCTCGAAGCTCCCAGCCAGTCCGGATCCGGTGAGGGTTCACCGGCTTGACTTGTGACGAGGTCCCGGTAAACTTCCCTGGAGCGTACTTAGAAAATTTCTCAAGATCGCTTCCGCGGGGCAGTCAAGCAATCCAGGCCGACACGCGGGTGAAGACAGGCGGCTTGGCTTTTCTACGAGAGGACTTAGAAGCTTTTCTGGAGCTTTTTCTCGAGGGGTCTCTCGATGCTCCTCATGTAGCCGGATCCGGTGAGGGTTCGCCGGCTTCAGATTTTCTCTAGTCCCGGTCAATCTCTGGAAGTCGATGCGATGGAGCTTTTAGCGGGACGAACCTGGTGGGCTTTGCCGGCTCGCGGTTGAAGGCAGGCGGCTTGGCTGACCAGGATGAGTCGGTCCCCTATGGAGTTTTTTTTCAAAGTTCCTCCAAAGTTCCCCAAACTTCTTGAACTTCTTCCTGAAGTTCCTCAAAGGGTCCCAAAGTGTCTCAAACTTACTCCAAGGGTCTGGAAGCTCCAAGATGGTCCTTGAAAGTTGAGGACTTCAATTCCCACAATGCACTGGACGTCACCCTTACAAATCCACTGGTAGCTCCCCAGGTTGATGATTTCATTACAAGAACGGAGGCTACATTATGCATTATTCCTTTAATGCAGTCCAAGCAGCCGCTTACATCACAATATTAAAAGGTTCCAGAATAGAACAATAGCAACACATGAAAGGCATGAGCCATCAACAATCTGCCTCTTTTAAATGCGGCTCCAAGCAGATAAGTTCATTTTCCTTCATTACCATTATTCATTTTTATCTCTATTTTGAAGTTCCCTTGTGTGTGGCTTAACTCCACCCCCCCTTCCTACTGCCTCTATACCGATCTCCAATTTACGGAGATCTCCCTGCACCCCTTTCCCTAGTCCCATCCTTGCATGACTGACCAGATTAACCTGCCTTTTCTTTCAGCTTATGTAGTATTTCTAATGTTTGAATATATTTAAAGATTTTTAGATGTTTAATCGAACCTTAATATTTTGTTTTTCGTGTAAACGATTATTCTTCAATTTCATCCTTGTTCTACTTCCTCATGCCATAGTGAGCTTACCTAATGTCTTCATTTATCTCCAGTTTTTCACCTCTTTCCACCGATGCAGGCCGCACACTCCAACACGGCTGTGCATCGCTACCTTTTATTATTTCAGATTTCATCCGCAAATAGTTATTATTTTATAAACTTATTCATTAAAAAAAAAGGGGTTTTAGCAGGAAATCCTCATTTAACTGGCCTTTTCAACATTCTATAACAAAATTAATTATAATAAGAGAGGAATTATTCTCTTGACATTCCTTCATCTATAAACCTTGTCACTATTATTAAGGGAAATCCTCCCTAATTATCTTTCATTAAAGGGCTTTACCACTTTTTACAAGTTAACATTTCCTATATACCATGTCTGACTCTGACTCAGACAAGGCTTCTGCCCCTACTCCTAACAGACAACGAAGCCCTGCAAAAATCCTTCATAAGGAATTGAGGTCCTGCATGTTTGAGACCTTAAGTCAGATCATGTCCTCTAAAAGGTCACTCCCTGATGAGGACGAAATCTCAGAAATTCCAAACCCCTACTCTGACAAGATCACTGAATTAAGGGGTAAAAGACTTAAGAAAAGTAAAAACATTGATAAGAGCAATATAGGAGGTCCAAGCACCTCATCAATTCAGGGAGGTCTTAGCACCTCAACTTCTAATGGAGGTCCTCGCACCTCGAACTTCCAAGGTGTCCCTAGCGGCACGACTTATCTGGGTGTCCTTAGCGGCACGAAACATCTGGGTGTCCTTAGCGGCACGAAACATCTGGGTGTCCTTAGCGGCACGAAACATCTGGGTGTACCTAGCAGCACAAAATATCATAATGCCCTTTACGATATGGGAGATAACTAATCTAATGATATAGAATCCTCAGACACACCTGATGAGTATGTCCTTGATCTTGATGAAGATGATTAAGAATTTTAAAATCCATAAGAGGAACTCCCATCATCCTCTAAGGACATTATCCTTGACCCCTTAGGGGAAGAAATGTTTTCCCTATTAAATATGAAACACCCAAGAAGTTCTGAGTGGTTCCCTCAGGACCACGTCGCAAAATTCATTAAAAAATGGATAAGAAAGGGACACTTGTAACATCCTTAGAGCTGAATGCTCTAGACCTTCTACTGAGGATAGAAGCTGCTATACCCCCAATTTGGACCCTGAACTCATTAAATTCCTATTAAAACTTGGAAGTGATCCAAGGAAAGGGATAGAAAAATCCCTGAAAGGGTGCCAAGACCGTCTTCTCAACGTACTGGGACCATTAGCCAGAATCGCAGAAGACAGCCACATCAATGGCACCCCTCTCAACACCAATCTCATCAGGGGATGGAGCCGGAGAGCATTAATTCTACTGAGTAATGCCAACACTAGCATTAATGCAGAAAGACAGAGTCGTGTTGACTAAAATAAATCCAAAACTAACTGACATGGCGGATAAAGAACCCTCGCAAAACCCAAAAGGTTTACTCTTTGAAGAAGACCTCATTAAGTCTTTGAGAAAATACGTCTCCACTTTCACCGCCCTGGACAAGGCACAGCAAAATATGCGCAGAGTTTTCAATCCTAACCTTTTTGGGCGGGCCAGAAGACGGGGCCTCTCTTCCGGCTGCTTCAGTCAAAGGCCATTTCCAGAATTCTGTGGTTTCAGAAGAGGGTATCAGCAGTACAACGTGCCTCAATTTTACACTAGAGAACTAGAGGCCAACGCATCAGAGGATTTAGATCCCATGGAACCTTCATCTCAAACAACCCTGCAAGTGAGAACTCTCTCCCCTCTCCTTCTTTCCCCTAAAAAGTGGGTGGCAGACTCAAATACTTCTTTCACAATTGGAGATTGATCACTCAAGATCCTTGGTTCTTAAACACTGTCAATGGGTTTATGATAGATTTGACTCACATACCTTTACAAACTTCTTTCCCGAGAGACATGCCTCTCTCTCCAGAGCAACAAAAAATAATAGAGGAGGAGATCTCCTCTATGCTTCAGAAAGGAGCCATAATAGAGGTCCCATTAGAAACTTTAAGATTTATAAGCACACTCTTTCTTGTAAAAAAGAAAGACAAAGGTTGGAGACCTGTCATTAACTTAAGAGAACTAAATAATATTTGGTTTACAGACACTTCAAGATGGAGGGCATCCATCTCTTGAGGGATTTACTTCTAGAGGGAGACTGGCTAGTCAAACTGGACCTAAAGGATGCTTACTTCACAATTCCTATGGCCGAATCCCACCAACCAATTCTTCAATTTCTCTGGAAAAATCACCTTTACCAATTTCAGGCTCTCCCCTTCGGACTCTCCTCTGCCCCTTGGTGCTTCATCAAGGTCATGAGAGCTGTTGCCTCATCTCTAAGGATAAGGGGCATTCGTTTAATCATTTACTTAGACGACATTCTTATAATGTCTCAAGATCCTTCACAACTAGCCAAAGACCTGAAGACTGTGATGGATCTCCTAGAAAGTTTAGGATTCATCATAAACAAAGAAAAATCAATTCTGTCCCCTTCCAGATCTCTGGAGTTCCTAGGTTTCACAGTAGACACATTGAAATGTCTCCTTTTACTATCTTTCAAAAAGATTACCAAAATCAGGAAGGAAATAAGACACGTCCTGAAACAGCAAGACTTATCTCTGAGAGAGCTAGCCAGACTTCTGGGTCTCCTCTCCTCCTCCATCCAAGCCATCTTTCCCAGTCCCCTCAACTATCGGGCCCTCCAAAGGGTAAAGGCGAGAGCCCTAAGATCTGGCCTATGATACGGAGATTGGATCTGTTTGGATCAAGAAGCCTAATCGGAACTAGCCTGGTGGCACGAGAACCTAGACGCGTGGAACGGAAAAGCAATCTTTGGTTCAAAACCAGAGTTTGTTTTAGAATCAGATGCGAGCCTTCATGCCTGGGGAGCTTGCCTTCTCAATCAGAACACTGGTGGTATCTGGTCACAAGAAGAATCATCTCACCACATAAATTATTTAGAACTAACAGTTGGGCTTTACGCCCTCATGAGCTTCAAACACCCTCTCGAATCTAGCAAAGAAACTTTGGATGTTCTGTCTGGAACACAAGATCACTCTCAAAGCGGAACACCTTCCGGGGAAATCGAACATCTCTGTAGACTGGAACTCAAGATTCCTGTTAGATCACAGCAATTAGAAACTGAATGTTTCCATGTTCAGTACCCTAAACAAGATCTGGGGCCCTCTAGAGATAGACTTGTTTGCGAGCAGACTAATCTTTCAACTGGAGAACAACTTCAACTGGATGCCCGACCCGGGTGCTCTAGCAGTCAACGCCTTACTACAATCTTGGAAAGGAGCCAAGGTGTACGCTTTCCCTCCCTTTGCCATGATTCAGAGAGTTCTTCAGATAGTGAGACAGGATCAGTGCTTCCTTGTCCTAATAACTCCCTTTTGGCCATCCCAAGTATGGTTCCCCACCACTCTAGAACTAGCTTGCAACCCCCCCTTCTTAATTCCTACCCTAGAGAATCTTCTTGCAAACGTAGACAGAGGAGTTCACCCCCTAATTCAGAACAGGAGTTTAACCCTTCTTGCTTGGAGAGTGTGAGGAGATCCAATGAAATCTCAGGACTTTTGGCGACGGCTGCAACTCTCCTCAGAGAGTCTTGGACCCCAGGCACTCACTACAGATATAACAACATATGGAGAATCTGGGTACGTTGGTGCCTGGAAAAGAACCTGGATTCCTTGGAAGCACCTATTGTTGACATAGTTAACTTCCTTGTTAAACAATTTGATAAAGGCCTCAGCTATAGAACTATCAATTGCTATAGATCGGCTATTTCTGCTGGTCATGTCCTTGTCAATGGTAAAACGGTAGGTAAAAATGTCATTGTTTGTAGAGTGATGAAAAGCATTCGTTTAAGAAGACCTCCTAAACCTAAATATGAAAGTCTTTGGGATGTCAAACTAATCCTTGATCTTTTCAATAACTGGCCTGTTAATACTCTCTTCAATAGAAAAAAACCTTTCCATTAAGGTGGCTACTCTACTATGCCTAATCTCATGAAGAAGGGTCTCTGATGTCAAAGCCCTGGAGATTACGAATAGATCTTATAATATGTTCGGAATCAAATTTGGAGATTTATAGAAGAGCAAAGTCTATGTCTGATTCAATCTTTTACCCACGTTTTGATTTATGTCCAAAACTTTGCGTTGTGGACTGCATGAGAGAGTATGATCACAGAATGTTTGCTCTTCACCCTCAGGATGTTAACCAATTACTTATATCCTTTGTTAAACCCCACAAAGGCATAACCTCGACCTCTATTGCTAGATGGGTTAAGACTGTTATGAGTTTAGCAGGAATTGACTTAAAGAAATTTCAAACTCACTCCCTTAGAGGGGTGCTATGGCCAGTCAATCTCTCTGGTCTGGAGGTAAGTTGGACGACATTCTCAAAGCTGCTGACTGGTCAAATGCTAGCACCTTTGCACGTCATTATTGCAAGCCTATTGAACATATGTCTGATGTTGTTTTACAAAGCTACCAACATGCATAATGTAGCCTCCGTTCTTGTAATGAAATTGCGATTCTCATATTACCATGACTAGAGAATCTGGATTTCATTAAAGACACGGAGGCTGACATTATCCCTCCCATCCCACCCCTTGGTGGTCTTACAATGATTTAATGCTGTTTTTGTTACAGTTCATTACTGTACTTTTTATTAACAGTACTTGTTTCATCTCTTGTTCCTTTTAGCTTGATAAGCTTGACACTATTTTTTACATTCAAGAGATATTTACTTCTTTCTCTTTTCAGGTAACGCTCCTTAACTGTGTGTCGTCTGGCTTTTGGTTTTACCTTCGTTCTTCCTTCTCCTTCATCCTGCTCATCAGAAGATCGTTTTGATGTTTCAAGTTTCATGAACTTATTTTCCTCCACATTTAAAAGAGGCAGATTGTTGATGGCTCATGCCTTTCATGTGTTGCTATTGTTCTATTCTGGAACCTTTTAATATTGTGATGTAAGCGGCTGCTTGGACTGCATTAAAGGAATAATGCATAATGTCAGCCTCCGTGTCTTTAATGAAATCCAGATTCTCTAGTCATGGTAATATGAGAATCGCAATTCTTGGTGGTGAGGGTCCAGATGAGCTCTGTTAACCTGTTGCTTGCAGGGAGTCCACTCTTGACTTTTTACTCAGCACAGTTAGTCCACAAAGCTGTAGTTTCAGGTGGTGCAGTCTCCAGAGGTCAGGCCTTAGAAGTCTTTGCACAGCAGAACTTTTCAGCAGGGCCAGTCTTGCTTTCTTCAGTTTCAAGCAGCAGATCTGCGGGGCTGGGCCTCTCTCAGATACTTATTCCACAGTCTCTGGGTCAACCAGGAGGTCAAGCTTCACCAATAGGAGTAGGGTAACTTCCCACTTGAGTGACTCCTTCCTGCAGAGTGTGGCATTATTCTATCCCAGAGTGCAACAAAGCTTCCAAATCCATAATGGCTGATTTTCCAGCAAGGAGGTAAGAGCTGGCTAAACACTCCCACTGAGTTGGCTAATTAACCTAGCCTCTCCTCCCTACATCTGCACATATCTTCCTTAATCCTGCCATCTGGCTGAGGTGGGGGTTCAAAGTTGTAAATGACACTGCTCTGGGCTCTGCCCCTTTGAAGCTCATTGTTTACGACCCCTCCCCCTGGCCTGGCATTCTAGCAGAACAGCTCACTGCCCTCCCAGTCCATCTGGCTGGCCCCAGGGGATCTTTATCACCTCTTCAGGCAGGCTGGCTAATCCCCTTAACTCTGACCAATCAAGGCAGAGCACTGGAAGGCTGGATTTGTAACTAAAACTAAGAAAGTGTTATAACTTCTTGTCTGTTCACTTTGGGAAAAATTCAATAACATCATATTGTAGGATTTATCAATACCATTCTAGTGAGTGTTTGAATGGAATCTTTATCCCTCTCCTATCAGAAGTTATTGTTTAATAACTTTCCCCCATGTTAACCTATGGGGCATGGGGTTTGCAATGGGAAAAATGACATGGGCCATTTTTCCAGCACCAGGACTTACAAAAACATATTTTATAAGTACTTGGCTTATTTTCACAGGACCCCCACCCCATAGGTCACATAGGGGAGACCCTAGGGGTGCTGAATCTGTAAAAATATTGCAGATCCTCCATGCCCAGTGCCCCCAGCATCAAAGTCGAATTTGGGCAGCACTTTACACAATGGGGAGAGTGAAATGTGAATTTCACTTAACCCAGGGCATATATAAACTCATTTTATAAGGGTCTACCTTATAGATGCCTGACCCCCACCCCTGGGATACCCAGGGAGACCCTGGGGGTCATTATTATGCCAAAACATTTTAGGTTGACCAGTTTTAAGTGCCCCAAACCCCAAAGTCGAGTTTGGCCACAATTTACATGTTTAAGAGCAATCCTGGCGCACAGAGCTGCTTTTAAACTGACCACAGTCTTCAGCAGTGCACACATGCAAGTGTAAAAAGGCTGCTGGCCTCTAAACTGCCATGCCCTTCCACATACAATGGACTTATAGGTAGTTTCACTCCCCCTGCCCTATTATATACTAGGGGCTTATAGGGGTAGGTCATGCCAATGACGGGGGTACCCCAACCCAAAGTGTACCCTAGTGTATGTAGGTGCTTTACTGTTATCTAAGTGTTTCAGCATGGCACTGGCCCTGGTTAAACAGAGCCCAGGGTCAGTCAGAGTCAGTTACCACCAGTTCCAGTCAGCAAAAAGTTGGGGGGTGCCCAGGGCACAGGATGACTTTACAACACTATGAAATGGGGGGCTGCTGACACGCCGTTGGTGATTGGGTGGGTGGCGTAAATGGACAAATGCATGGTTGCTGAAAAAGAAGTTTAGAAAGGTAGAGGATGTCCTCAGAAATGGGATAAAAAGTGGGGGCCTGGAATGCCTATCGCGGGGAACTCTGCATTTCACCGACTGTAGAACTTGAAATGTCACAAAGAAAATCACGACCATGTAACGACTGATTGTATAGTTGCTTATTATACTGCATCTTTTTTCTTTTACACGATACAATGTTGTGAGGAGGACCGGGACATCACCCCGCCCGTGGCCCATACTAAACCCCCTAGGATACCAGAAATGCCTTTCGCTAACCCGGGTATAGCCCGGAAAGAGTTAATCCCTTACGGCTCCTCTCCCATACAGGACCAAGAACGCCCCTTTCAACATGGCGGCCAATGGCAGGACGCCTCGTGGTCTCAAGGGGTGGTATCTCTGGCTTTAAACCCGGAAGACGCAGAGGAGAGAAAAGACGGAGAGAGATCACCGGAGGAAGGAGCACGGAGTACCGAAGAGAAGACGGAGAGCCTTACTGAGCCAGGACGAGAAGCAGACGAGGATTCCCAGCAGGACGAGGAGAAAAGCGAAGCCGAGTGGGAGGAGTGGTCCGAAGAGTGGTGGACACCCCCAGAGGATGCCTCAACACCGCCGCAGCTCAGGAGAGTTGCGGCCACAGCGGTACGTGAAACAGGGCAGGGGGTATTGCAGTCTAGGAAGGGGGAGGCGAGTCCAAGGGACTCAGGGAACACGGGATAGTGTGGTGGTCACGGATTTCTCTCACAGTTATCACCGACTCCTTCACCCCCCCTCTTGTCACAACTCCACTCCCGCACATACAGCATGAGATTTTGTACAGCACGAGCACCGGCCTATTAGAAACCCTCTGCTACCGGGTTGTTACTCTGGCTTATCCGTAGCGGTGTACCAGACAGTAGCCTACTCCTGAAACATAAGGAGCCCGGAGTAAGGAAGGGCCTGAATTACAAATACGGTCCTTCCTGTATGTTTTGGTTCTTTTGATAACCCTCCCTCTTTTCGTTTAACCCACTTCCGTCTCTTCTATATCCCTTGCACTCCCTCAGTGGATTCCTTGACCTAAGGTGGTGGACTGTGAGTTACCTCACGTTATCCTTCCCTTATGGGACAGCTACATTGACTGTCTTCTCTCCTTTTGTTTCCGCCTGCACCCTGGGGTTGTGCCACCATCGCCCTACGAGGAGAAGAGGATCCACAACCAACATAACAGAAGCAGACGACGTCCGAACCTTACCCTACCCTACCCTACCTGACTCCTCATTTGGATTGTTTCTTTTTGTCATTTGAACTCCTTTGAATAAAGGAAGCCATCATTCAACCACACTTAAGACCTCCTCGCTTTACTTTCCGCCCATCCCTCTCACATCTGGTGTCAGAAGTGGGATATGGGAAAATGGAGGCAGTCGTGCGAAAGATGGCAGAAAGCCAGGAAAAGTTGGAACGGTGTATGGAAAAGTTTTTGTCCGTAGCCGAAGAGGACCGGGAGAAGATACACAAGTCCCTTGAGGAACAGAGCCAGACCCAGGAGGCCGTCATAGGGAAGCTGGCCGACACCCTTTGCCAACAGAGGGGTACAATGGGGTTCCCCTCGGTGGTCCTACAGAAGTACGTGGGGGGGGAAGACCCCGATTTCTTCTTTTCGAACTATGAACGCATGGCCAGGGCCGCAGGTTGGGGCCAAGACAAATGGGGGCAATACCTGGGCCCTCTGTTATCCGGGGATCTCCAAGCGGCCTACCAGGCTGTTAACCCCTTGGGTCTTACCCCTTACGATGACATAAAAAAAAGTATACTGGAGAGAATGGGCATAGACGAGGTGACATTCCGCCTACGCCTGCGACAAATCAAGGAAGGATCTCAGGAAACACCCCGTGCCTTAGCCTATAGAGTACGGGATATGGCTGATAGGTGGTTGAAGCCGCAACAATCAACCAAGGATGAGATTATGGAGAAGGTCTATTTAGAACAATATCTGTCGTCCCTGCACCAGAACATACAAAAGTGGGTGAGACAACACGTGGGCCTGACTCTGGACCGAGCCGTTGAGATTGCTAGCGCTTTTTATAGGGCCCAAGAACCCCAAAGGGGACGAGAGGATATGTGCTGGAAACATCCCGGAACCCCTATGAAACCCCACAAACCACTCCACCCCTCACGCAAGCCAGAAACAGTCACCCTTCTACCAGGGCCGTCTATACCACCACCCCGGGTCCCTACCCAACAGGGACCACAATGTTATAATTGTGGAACCATAGGTCACATAGCCCGTTTTTGTCCTCAGAAGGAGGAACCTATGGAGGTAGGACTGGTGCGCAACTACTATTGTAGTTCCTCTGGCGCACGCCTTCCCTACCATAGAGTAGTACGGATCAATGGGGAGGAAAGACAGGCTTTGATCGACACTGGCTGTTTACAAAGTGTGATCCAACCACAGGCCATCCCGGGGGGGCGTCCACGACCCACAGGGCACGTCACAATACAGTGCGTACACGGGGACAGTCATCAGTATCCCACCACAGAGATCGAGATCCAACACGATCCGTCCTTGAAAGCAGAGTCAATGAAAGTAGGACTTATTCCCCACCTACCCGAACCCTTAGTGTTAGGAAACGATTACCCCCATATGCCTAAAATGATACAAGAGTCCTGGGTGGAAGGGGAGGAATGGAGGAGGACAGCACCCTTTTCACAGGAAACAGAACCTAATCTAGTGCCGGGGAAATATCGGAAAAGTAGCAAGCAAAAAAAGAAAGAAAAATGGAATTGGACAAGGGTTGCTCTAACCCAAAGTAAGGAGACCCCGGTGTGGCAGTATGAACGGGGGTTTCAGGAAGCCCAGCAGGACGACCCAGCTTTACGTCAGGCCTGGAACAAGGCCACAAACAAAGAGGATCCTGAGCAAGTAGGTCCCCAGTTTTTTGTAAAAAAAAACCTGCTTTATCGTAAGGGTGGGAGGGGGTTACCAACCCAATTATTGGTGCCTCAACCGTATAGGGAGAAGGTCTTATTCTTAGCCCACAGTCACTTATTGGGAGGGCACTTTGGGGAGGATAAAACGGAAAAGACAATAATGGAAAGGTTCTATTGGCCTGGCATATTCTCTCAGGTCCGAAAATACTGCAGAGTGTGTGCCATATGCCAAAGAAACAGTAGGTCCCTACCCCCACGAGCACCCTTACGACCCTTGCCCAACATACCGGAACCCTTTTCCAGGGTTGGTATGGACTTCATTGGCCCCTTGCTACCTTCTCGTAGTGGTTGCCGATTTGTGTTAGTATTGGTTGACTATGCTACCCGCTTTCCGGAAGCGGTGGCCTTGCGCCAACCAAACGCATCACAAATAGCCAAAGCCATGATCACCATCTTTTCGAGAGTAGGCTTTCCCAGGGAACTGGTCACGAATCAGGGGACCCCTTTTATGTCTCGCCTCATGAGGCAGGTATGCCTCTCCCTGAACATCAAACAGATCCGCACCTCGGCGTACCACCCCCAAACAGATGGGTTGGTGGAACGCTATAACGCCACCCTCAAGACGATACTAAAAAAGCTTTTGGACCTTGAAACGCGGAAATGGGAGGACATGCTCCCTCTGGCTCTCTTTGCGATTCGTTGCAAAGTCCAAAGGAGCACTGGGTATTCACCCTTCGAGTTGTTTTATGGCAGACAGCCACGCACATTGCTTGACATGTTGAAGGAAGAGTGGGAGGAGGAGCCAGAAGGGACGAAACCCCTCCCGGAGTACATTCTCAATCTGAAAACCCATCTGGGACAGATCCGCAGCATTGTCCAATCCCACCTCGAACAAGCCCAAACAGCACAGAAGGCACAATATGATAAAAAAGCCAAAACCCGCACGTTTGGCATTAACGACTATGTTCTTTTGATGATGCCCACTTCCGACCATAAGTTGTTGGGGCAATGGCAGGGCCCTTATCGTGTGGTGGAAGTGGTTACCCCAGTGACCTATCGCCTAGAATTGGATCCCCAAAAGAAGACAAAGACACAGATATATCATGTCAACCTGCTTAAAAAGTGGGAGGGGGCCATTCCGGTACAGATAGGGCTTACAAAGGGTCTGAACCTGTGTTTCTGCAAAGCATAGATAGGGACCTCCCAGAAATCAATAAAAGAGAACTAGCGACCCAGCTTCGATCCCTACAGGAGGTGTTCTCCCTGTATCCAGGCCGAACCCATTTGACGGAACACGCCATTGTGACCCCTCCTCGTACAAAGGCGAAACTGCGCCCCTATCGCGTTCCAGAGTCCCGTAGGCAGGCGATAGAGGGCGAAGTACAACAAATGCTGAAAATGGGCATCATCGAACCCTCCAATAGTGAATGGAATTCACCAATCGTTCTGGTGCCCAAACCGGATGGGTCCATCCGGTTTTGCATCAACTTTCGGGAAGTGAACAAGATCTCTTGTTTCGATTCCTATCCACTCCCGAGAGTCGATGAACTGGTGGAGCGTCTGGGTACTGCCCGATACATCAGCACCCTTGATTTGTGCAAGGGATATTGGCAGGTGCCCCTACGTCTTGGAGACCGGGAGAAAACGGCGTTTGCGACTCCCTGCGGTCTATACCATTTTACCGTTCTCCCCTTCAGTCTCCATGGGGCTCCTGCCACATTCCAACGTCTGATGAGCACGGTTCTAAAACCTTGTTCTGATTTTTCGGCTGCTTACCTAGATGACATCGTTATCCACAGCACCACCTGGGCCGAACACCTCGACCATTTGGAGAAAGTAGTCCGAGCCTTGAAAGAAGCAGGTCTAACCATAAACCCAGCTAAGAGTAAACTCGCTGCCCAGTCTGTGAAGTATCTAGGATACCTTTTGGGGGAAGGGTACATAAAACCACAGACCGAGAAGGTAGCAGCCATTTCCAACATCCCATTTCCCAAGACAAAAAAGGAGTTAAGAGCGTTTCTTGGGGTCCTGGGGCATTACCGCCGATTCATTTCTAACTTTTCCCAAATAGCTTCCCCCTTGACTGATCTATTACAAAAGAAGGTGGTGGCAGAAAAAGAGCTGAGACATCCCACTCCCCTCCTCCTCCATGCTTTCCAACGATTAAAACAAGCCCTGACGTGTCACCCAGTGTTACTGAGCCCCAATTACTCTCAACCGTTCATCTTACAAACAGATGCGTCCGACACCGGCTTAGGAGCGGTGTTGTCCCAAGTTGACTCCCAGGGAAGGGAAAGGCCCATCCTCTATATAAGCCGAAAGCTATTCCCTCGGGAGAAAAATTACGCAGTTATTGAAAAGGAGGCCCTCGCCATCAAATGGGCAATCGACTCCCTTCGATATTACCTTGAGGGGAGAGAATTCACCCTTTTCACTGACCATGCCCCATTAGAGTGGTTATCCAGGAACAAGGGGCATAACGACCGGATACTGAGATGGTTCCTGGCATTACAACCCTATCGGTTCCACACCAAACATAGGAAGGGTAGGGATCAAGCCAACGCTGACTATTTATCCCGGTATCCTCTTGACATTGGTCTTGCTGGCAAGAATGTTAGGGAAGGGGGATGTGAGGAGGACCGGGACATCACCCCGCCCGTGGCCCATACTAAACCCCCTAGGATACCAGAAATGCCTTTCGCTAACCCGGGTATAGCCCGGAAAGAGTTAATCCCTTACGGCTCCTCTCCCATACAGGACCAAGAATGCCCCTTTCAACATGGCGGCCAATGGCAGGACGCCTCGTGGGCTCAAGGGGCGGTATCTCTGGCTTTAAACCCGGAAGACGCCGAGGAGAGAAAAGACGGAGAGAGATCGCCGGAGGAAGGAGCACAGAGTACCGAAGAGAAGACTGAGAGCCTTACTGAGCCAGGACGAGAAGCAGACGAGGATTCCCAGCAGGACGAGGAGAAAAGCGAAGCCGAGCGGGAGGAGTGGTCCGAAGAGTGGTGGACACCCCCAGAGGACGCCTCAACGCCGCCGCAGCTCAGGAGAGTTGCGGCCACAGCGGTACGTGAAACAGGGCAGGGGGTATTGCAGTCTTGGAAGGGGGAGGCGAGTCCAAGGGACTCAGGGAACACGGGATAGTGTGGTGGTCACGGATTTCTCTCACAGTTATCACCGACTCCTTCACCCCCCCTCTTGTCACAACTCCACCCCCGCACACACAGCATGAGATTTTGTACAGCACGAGCACCGGCCTATTAGAAACCCTCTGCTACCGGGTTGTTACTCTGGCTTATCCGTAGCGGTGTACCAGACAGTAGCCTACTCCTGAAACATAAGGAGCCCGGAGTAAGGAAGGGCCTGAATTACAAATACGGTCCTTCCTGTCTGTTTTGGTTCTTTTGATAACCCTCCCTCTTTTCGTTTAACCCGCTTCCGTCTCTTCTACATCCCTTGCACTCCCTTGGTGGATTCCTTGACCTAAGGTGGTGGACCGTGAGTTACCTCACGTTATCCTTCCCTTACGGGACAGCTACATTGACTGTCTTCTCTCCTTTTGTTTCCGCCTGCAACCTGGGGTTGTGCCACCGTTGCCCTACGAGGAGAAGAGGATCCACAACCAACATAACAGAAGCAGACGACGTCCGAACCTTACCCTACCCTACCCTACCTGACTCCTCATTTGGATTGTTTCTTTTTGTCATTTGAACTCCTTTGAATAAAGGAAGCCATCATTCAACCACACTTAAGACCTCCTCGCTTTACTTTCCGCCCATCCCTCTCACAAATGTATACTATTAAGATCTGTATATGACGTATGTTTCTTTCTCAATAAAAAAAAATAATAAAAAAATAATAATAATTAGGGAGATTGTTTGCCGGCCCTGAGAGTTTTCCACTAAGGTTAACCCACCCTTCGGAGTCAGAAAGGTTAAGGAGGGAAGTATCTACAAAATTTCCCTTGGTGCATTTTCAGCTGCAAGGATCCTATCAGAATAAAGTGCAGCCTTACAAGTCAATCAGTTTTTTTTCAAGGCGTTTTTGACTCCAATTTGGCCAATGCAGAGTAATCTACCTGCCATAATCTTGCTAGCTTCTTGCGTCTTGTCTTAGCTGCTTTAAGTAGGGTGTGTCCCACGCGGCTGAAGGTCTCAACCTCTCACCGCGGACAGACACATGGCGGCCCGTGGAGCTCGGCAAACCCCCACCCCAACAGACCATGCCCGCAACCTCGCAATCATGCTGGATAGCAAGCTATCCATGAAGAATCAAGTCAACGCAGTCTAATCCGCCTGCTTCCACACCCGTTAGATGCTCTGCAAGCTCTTCAGGCGGCTCTCGGCAGACACTAGAAGGATAGTCATGCAGGCCCTCATCACTAGCAGACTGGATTGTGGAAACATGCTCTACATAGGGAGAGGTGTCATGCAGCGGCTAGAGCAGCCGAATCCAGGTCGCGGGCTCGCGACTCAATCCCCAGCGCCGCGGCAGCTCAGCACCATGTGACTCTGGGCAATAGCTCACTTAATCTCCCCGATGTCCCCCAGCTCCTTAAAACCCTTAAGGGGGTGATATGTTCGCACTTTACAAATATGAATCATTATTATTATTATATTATTATTATTATTATTATTATGACTGCACGCCTCCTGATGAGATTCCAGACAATACAGAACTCAGCGCCAAGACTCCTACTCAACCTCCTCAGAAGGATCCACATCACACCACATCTCAAGAAACTATGCTGGCTCCTGATTCAGAAGAGATGCCAGTTCAAGATGCTGACCCACGCCTACAAGGCCCTTCACAATGAAGGACCAGTATACATCAACAAACGCCCGACCCTCCACCAACCGATCAGACACCTTCCATTAGCTTCCCTCTCCTTTGTAGACACCCCACGGATCCGTCGAGCCAACATCTGAGGACGCTCCTTCTCACATCTGGCAGCCAAGGCTTGGAACAACCTTCCCTCGCACCTTAGTACCGCACTGATGCTCGAGCAGTTCAGAAAAGAACTAAAGACATGGATGTTTGAATGATCAAACCTCCACGCAGCAGCAAACAGCTCCAGCGCTTTGAGACCCTCACGGGTGATTTGCAGTGCTCTATAAATGTTTGACTGATTGATTGATTGAACCTCTTGCAGCTGAACTGTATTTGTAGTAACACACATCCAACGCTGTTCCCATCCACTGAGTGTTTTTCAGTCCTGTTAGTCATCCTAAAGTTTTTTAACAAAGTCGGGAATAGATAGCTTAGGAGCATTTCTCTAGCAGACCCATAGGTGTCCTGTCTTTGTGAAATGCCTCCGGGGTTCACTTACAAAAGAAATTACCAAGATAATGTTCAGGGAACACAGAGCAGCCAGGCCTAAATTAAGATAAATATCTAAAGCAAAATAGGTATAAAGTAGAAAACACAACACAAAGAAAATCCCAATTTAATTTATAAACATATGATACATTTTAATGAACAAATAAACACCAAAAAGACATAAATCAGATCTGGCCAGCGTGCCCACTTTCAAAGTGGCCCAACTGAAAGCCCCGTGGAAGGACAGGAACCTGAAATTAGGCCACAATGTCAAGAAGAAGGATTTGGAAAATGCACTCAAGGCCTAGGAAGAACCTTGCTTGGCCCAGATCTATTTTGAGACAGAGAAAACTCCACAAGAGGAGATAGAGGCTACCCCAGAGAGTGGTGATGAAGAGGACACATTGTCCCAAAAGACTCTTATTTATGAGGTTCTTACACCACCGTTGCATCACTTTTGTGATGCTACTGCGGCGTAAAAATGTGCCACACTGCGCCATAATTACAAAGTGAGGCATCTAGGCAGATGTGTCACAATGTAAACCCCTGCGCTACATAATACCTGCAACAGGTATAATGTATGCAGGGTACTCGTTCCAGTGCAGAAAAGGCTCGTAGAAGTGTCGCAGTGAAATCTATGAGATTTCACTGCAACACTTTTACGGCCTCGCTGCGTCAAATCCTAACGCCTGCTTGAAGCAGGTGTAAGGGGAAATGCAGGCATTTTCCCATGGGCGTTGCCACATGCTGGAGTTCCGTCTGTTTTCCAGACACACTCCAGCAATGCACAATGTTTGCACCGACAGATACATCAGGATTCCTGACGTATCTGCCAATCCTTGCGACATGGAGCGCCGTACAGTAAATATGGTGCATCCTTGTGGTCGCAAGGAGGGCGCACTGAAAAGTGTTGCCTCGCTGTTGTACCGCAGCAATGCGACACTTTTTTATAAATGAGGCCCTCTGTTGAGAGTAGTTTCCATTGCTGGAAGTGAGTAGCGCTCAATCAGGGCCAGTAGTTCAGAAAGGGCCCTCTGATAAAGAGAGGTGGAGGCCCAGCTGGGCCGCATAGCGCTGGCAGAGAAGAAGTTAGCTCTAGCAGAGAACAATCTAGCCTTAGAGGAAAGGAGGACCAGAGTGGACATGAAGCACAATAAAAATGGTGGCAGGGAAAATAGGGTATATGCAGAACCCTCATTTGCCCTAGGGTGTTTGGACAAAATATTGTGTCAAGAATATCAAGGACAAAATAATTGCATTTCTTTTTGCAAAAAGTTTGGAAAAATGTTCTAAGTGCTCAGTCTTGCAGTTTTGAGTGGTACCAGTGGAGGTGAGAACTCAAATCCAGAAGCCACTATCAGGGTCCAGAGCAAATCCAGATGAAATTAGTCAGCTGGGCTTAGTAGAATCTTAGTCTTCTTGCAGCTTTTTTTTTTTCACCTTCCCTATCTACATGAGGAGTGCAAAATGTTTTTTCTGTTGCGGTCTGGGCACCTATTGAAGTCCCATACACGTGGTGGATGGACCCTGTGCTTTTACACATTACAATATAAAGCAAGCTTGCTGTCCGGTAACTTGATAAAACATTGTTATATTGAAGCCAGCAGATGATTAGTTGCCTGCATGATTATTCTTGGGGGTTAACAACATCTGACTCGTGTTTTCACATGCTGGTAATGTTTTGGGTCTACGAATTATGTTGCTCTCCTGAACTACAATCTACAATGTAAACACTAGAATGCAATAAGCCCTAAAGAAGTCCATTGCTATGGATGAAACCCGTTGGCTGTTTCTGCTGTAAACTTGTGTCAGTTTTTAGAAGAATAAGAAAACAAAGAGAAGAATTGAATATATTCTGTAACTTGTTTTTGAATTTCTCGCAATTATTCTGATTTGTGGTGCACCTTTATTTGGTAAAAATGGGAATGTCTTGTGCTTAAGTTGGCACCTTGGCAGCAAGCGCTCATATTGTGTACACAAATGTTGGAATTCTGTTTTTGACAGTCACTAAGGGACACGGGAGATGGGGGGGGACCCTTTATCCGCTTCCTTGATCTTTGTTGTTCTTACTTCTTGCATGCTTTTGTGTCACTGGAGTTGAACAGGGCACTAGCCAACTAACTCATTGTGTCCACTTTTCTGTCCTGGGTTCAAGTGGGAGAAGATCCAGCCCCTCTACAGGTTCAACAGCAGGTGCAGTCCTTCTTCAGACTTCCACAGGTCCAGCAGTGTTCCAAAGAGGGTACCAGGGATGCCATATTTAAGCTTGGCACTATCCTTTGAGTAGGGGTGACTCCTAGCCACTCCATAACCAATAGGGAGAAAGTACTTAGGGGTAACCCTCCACAACTTTGCAGGAGGTTCTGTGGGTCTTACTGCAAACAATCCTACAGTGCCCCATTCTTCCTAAAACCAAGATGGCAGAACACTTCTTCCCTTGCGCAGAACTCCTGTGCTCACCCTAGAGTTGTGGCCAGTAAAATGAGCAGCCACTCCACTATGGCCACTCTAAGCTTGTTTTGGAAGGAGGTTCCCCCCTCTGGGACTGGCGCCCAATTGTCTAGTGCCACAAAGGCATTGGGCAGGCCAGTATTTGGACAAAATATTGTTATTTACATTGGGAGACAGAAATATTAGAAAAAAAATATTGTGATTCAGAAATATCATTGTCCAGAATTTCATGTTTTCATGTAAGTAATATCGTTATTAAGAATATCGTTGTTGCTAATATCGTTTTCAATAATATAGTTGTAAAGAATATCATTTTTAAATGTTTTTAATGTGTTTTAGTTCATATATTAATTGTATGTTGTATTATTCTTTGCATAATTGTTATACTTTTTTTAAAATATAGTTTGTAATTTTAAGTGATTTAGAATTTTTATTTAATATTAAATAAAAGTGTTGTGGTGAGTTGTTGGGTTTGTAGCGGGCAGGGTCGGAAGTTAAACAAGTAATAATTCACTATACATTCATTAGAAATTTTTAAGTAAGTATGTGATTTATATTAATTATGTTTACTATGTAATATTGATTTAATTTACTTATATTTTAGGTATGGGTTGGTATGTTTGTGGGGGTATAGGGTGGGAAGGTAATTAGGTAATAATTAAAAGTAATAACTATTAATGTTTTCTTATGGCACAGCAAGCCTTGCTACAGTGACAAACGACTTTGGAGGGTTTTTACTGCCAGGACATATAATCCATTAGATATGCATCCCTTTATTTTTAAATACCATGCACTCTGCATTTTGGGCATTTTGGGCCTACCTTAGGGGTGACCTAAAGACATTAAAAAGAAGATTTAGGCCTGGAAAAATGGTTTCTTTTGCCAGGTAGAGTTTACAGATATAAAACTGCCATGTCAGGCTGCAGTGGCAGACAAAGTGTTATGGTTTCACTATTCACTTTAGTGGTGGCACAATAATTGCTGCGGTCCACTAGTGACCTTTATCTTACAGATCCTGGGTACACGGGGTACCATATACCAGGGACATAAGGTAATTTGAGTATGCCAGTCAGGGATTAGTCAATCATATACATTTGTAGGGGTCACAGCACACACGATGGGTGCTGGACGTCAGTGCCCCGGTGTACAGAGTCTTTACAACAGAAATACAATCCAGCAGAAAGTGGGGAGGGGTGATTACGCAAAAAGGGCATTTCCTTAATAGTGTATGACCTTTCTGATGTGTTTATCCTTGAGCTTATTGATGGAGATCTAAAACTGCGACACCATCTACAACTCTGTCAGCCATCAGATCCAGGGGGATTTCTGCCCATATATCAAAATCTCCTACTACTATAAATGATCATGCTCCAAAGATAAAGGAAGTATTAGACCTAAAAAAGGTTGCTAAAGGATTTGGTTGGACCTGGCAGTCAATAGCAAATTATACTGCTCAGTCCACTAATGTGAGTTTTCTAATCCTATACTAGGCATCCACTATTACTGCCACTGCACCACCTCATCTGAGAAGGCGGTGGAGATGAAGAATACAACATCCTGTGCAGACATTACTGCTATATGTGAGGAATATGTATTGAAGAACATGTATCAGTAACAAAACGAACATCCCACCTACTCTGAGTCAGTAGCTCGTAGACCTCGGTGGCATGTTTAACCACCTACTGAGCATTTATTAGTGCACACCTCAGATAGTGGTAGGCCCGAGCTTTCCCTTTGCTATCTGATAAGGTGCCATCTTAAAATACTGCATGTCCTTGCCTTTTTTCCTGACTTGAGCCTTATCTTACGGAAATGGCGACTTAGAGCAGCCGTTCATGAGATCTGTCCCTCACTGACCTTCCCAAATCAACTGTCTGTATATAGAAAATACGCATTAGAGTTAGGCCATAAATTCTTGCCACCTATCAATTTATCAAGGGCCAGCTACTCACTGCAGAGGTTGAGCAACTCTTCTCTTGAGAATCTCACTCGGATGTGAGCATCCAAATCTGGAGAAAGATGGACAGCATGTGGTTTGGTGCAGGTAGGCATGCCTTCGCCATACTAGCGACACACCCACTGCGCGCAGCCACTTAAAAATCCTGGGGCATATTTACAAGCCCCTTGCGTGACTTTTGCGCTGCAGTTGCGTCACTTTTTTGACGCAACAGCGGCGCAAACAATGCGGCCTATTTACAACGTGACGGATCTAGGGAGATGCGTCACGTTGTAAAGCCCTGCGTCACATTATACCTGCGTCAGGTATAATGTATGCATGGTGGGCATTCCCACGCAGGAAGGCCTCATAAAAGTGACTCAGTGAAATCTACAAGATTTCACTGCGTCACTTCTAGGACGCCACTGCGTCACTTTCTTGTAAATCTGCCCCCCTGTTCTTATAGTCTCCTTCCAGCCTACACATCAGTAAACACAAGTAGAATGCCTACCTAAAATGGCATCTAGCCTTGTCCTTCTGACCTCAAAAAATAGTGGCAAGGCGGGCCGGTGCGTACTCCACATCGGTCTGTATTACTCAGGTAGTTGCCTTCCAGAGATGTTTCTTGTGCTTGCACCCAACCAAACCACTCCTGCACAAAGAGCAAACAGGTTATGGAAAGGATAGTTTTTGTGCAGAATGCAGCACACATGTAAAGAGAAAATTAAGAGAAGAAATAAAGATGCTTTTCCTTGGTGCACCAGCCTTAGGGAATTGCTGGATTTTGGAGCAAATCCATCTTTACAAGTGTTTGCAGATATGAGGTTGTATCAAAATCCATGGGTGGAAACATGGGAACACTTATGCACCCCCCATGCAATGTCTCCCTGATGCAAGGCAGTGTGAAATTCGCTCTGTTACCTTTTTTTAGCAGGCAAAATAAAGAGCCATTTGCATTTCTTTGTAAATACCAAAAAAGATTTTGCATCGGGTCTGTGTTACAAATGAACAAAAACCTGACACAAAATCTTTGTAAATCTGGGCCCTATTTCCTACAGTGGAGTGCAGCCACCAAGAACAATGAGGGAAAGAGTCTCAGGAAAGGGTCCATCATACACATACAATTCTTGTTAAGGAGGGCATGCATGACTACCTATTCAACTTCTTGCTTGTCCCAATGCAAAATGTTAGTTAGCACTTCATGTTTAAAGTTTGAATCATCAGCAGATACTGTTTGGAGCGCAGAGAAACATTTTGTACATGTTAAGATGGACCTGACATTCTAAACATTTCAAACAAATCCCTCAAGTGAAACGTGTCCTTCAGACATCTTGAGCTCTTGTTGATAAGGAATAAGATGATATAAAACGTATTATAAAACACTTAGGGCCTGATTACGAGTTTGACGGATGGGATACTCCGTCAAACGTGATGGATATCCCGTTCACTGTATTTCAATTCCATTATATCCTATGAAACTTGTAATATGGCGGACAGGATATCTGACACGTTTGTGACGGAGTATCCGATCCCTCAAACTCGTAATCAGGCCCTTAATGAGAAAGGTTTGTCAATCACAAATTTGAACCAAAGTAATTTAGCCTAGTTGTCTATATGGACCACATGTTCTAGGTGAGTATGTCTACCTGTTGCATCTTGATTGAACAGTGTAGAATGCATAATGATAGTGGTGCAATGACATCATTATCGGGGATGTATGTAAAAGCATCAAATTGGTCCACAGTATAAATTAATGTTTCTTAAATGTGACCCAGATTTTCCTGCCTGGGACCTGATTAACAAAGCTTAAGTAAGTCACCTCTATTCATGGAAGAATGTTTTGTGGCTCAGGTCCTTTCTAAGGTTAATAAGGGTGTAAAACCCTGTAGCAATGAGAGCATAAATCTCATTGCTCTGATGTAATATATTGCCAGTGAAACAGAGTTTGCTATATGAATCTCTAACACTGAAGCTACCGGTTTGCCCATTGGTGTCCTTCCTAGTGCCTTGTGTGTTCGGGCAGCGCTGATATAAACATGCTATGTTGTCTTGAGATGATAAGCAACATATCTGAAAGAGACACGTTAGTGACAGATTCCTTACCTTAGAATATCCCCAGGCGTCAGGCTGGATCCGGAAAGTTTTGCGTAGCAGTACCCTTGCGCGTCGGTAGGCGGCGTCGTGCGGCTCCGCGTCCGTCGTCGGCGTCGTGATCGCCGGGATGACGTCGCGGGCAGTACTTAGGCGCCGCCCCTGCGCGCTGACGTCAGTTCTTCTTTTTCCGCGCCAGCAAGCGCAGATCCGGGAAGAGCAGTGCCCTGGTCAATTTTTGACCATACTTTTTGGTGATTTTTTCACTGTTTTTTCCAACTTAAAGGTGTCGTAGGGATGCCCGGCTTCAAGCGATGCGGCGCCTGTGCGCGGATGATGTCCGTCACCGACCCGCATTGGGAGTGTCTCTTCTGCCTCGGCCGAGGCCACGACACCGAGTCTTGTCCCGAATGCCAGGCCCTCAACCCGAAAGCTTTGCGAGAGCGGTCTCGAAAGCTCCTCGAGGCCCGGCATTCGGCTCCACGGAGGCCCCGGTCGCGTGAGAGGTCCAGGGGTCGCTCGCGGAGTGCACACCGGTCGTCGGCGTCGAAGTCTTCTTCGTCCGGTAAGTCTAAGCACAAGAAGTCCAAGAAGCATCGTCGCTCTCGGACTTCGCCTCGCCGGTCTCGCGACTCGGCTGAGGCCCCTCCCGGCACCGTCCCCGCCCCCGCGGCCCCGGACTTGCCTGTGGAGTCGCCCCCGCCATACCCGCCCTTCCCGGGTTCGGGGGCGGATCCGGCCAAGGTACAGGAGTTCCTGTCGGCCATGGCCCGCCTCTTCGGGCCTTCAGGCCCCTCCGGTGCGCCTTCGGGCCCCGCGGGCCCTGATGGGGTTGCTCCGGCGTCGCCGGCGGCTCCGGCCCCGGCGTCGCCCGTGCCTCCAGCCTCGATCCCGGCTCCGGCTTCGGCCCCGGCCTCGATCCCGGCTCCACAACCCCCATCGACGCCGGTCGACCTCCACGACACCCTCCGCCGGCGCCGATGTCTCCCGGTGCCGTTCTCGACGCCGCCCTGGGCTCCGGGCGGCGTCGTCCCCAGTTCCTTCCGGCTCCGGACATGGACCCGGAGCGACGTCGCTCGACGCCGGCTCCGGCGCCGATGGGACCTTGGGTCCCAACTGTCCCTCCTCCTCCTTATTTTGAACCTGAGGAGGACCAGTTGGACTGGGAGGGGTCTGATGACCCTCTGACGCGCAACTGTCAGTATGATGAGGACTGGACAGAGAGTCTAGGGGAGGCCAGTGGTCTGGATACTTCCCCTGACACTGGCATGCTGTCTCCTCCCGTGGCTACGGAGGAGGGGGCCAATTTTGGTACGGTGTTGCGTAGGGCTGCTGGGGCCTTACGTCTCCAGCTCCCTACTTTGACGGTCAAGCCTAACATTTTGACAGAGGTGCTTCAGCCGGCAGCCTCCTCTGCGGAGACTGTGCTGCCGTTTAACGACGCCCTCACTGACGTTCTTTTGGGCGCCTGGTCCAAGCCCAACACAGGGGCTCCTGTGGATCGGAACGTGTCACGACGCCATCGCCCTGCTCCGGGCGACCCCCTGTTTCTTTCTGTCCACCCCACTCCTGAGAGCTTGGTTGTCCAAGCCTCCGCTTCCCAAACCGCCTTCCCTACCGCTCCTCCGGATAGGGAATCCAAACGCCTGGATCAGTTTGGGAAGAAAGGTTTTTCTTCCTCCAGTGCTGGCTTGCGGTCCGTTAACACCGCTTGTCTTTTGGGCCGATATACCCACTCCCTGTGGGATTCGGTGGCGGATGTTTTGCCCCAGTGCCCTGAGGAGGTCCAGGCACTGCTTTCCCGCGCCATTGCGGAAGGAAGGGATGCGGCCAAATACACTATCCGTTGTGGCCTTGACACCGCCGACTCGCTGGGCAGGTCTATTGCAACGACGGTGGCGCTCCGACGCCACGCCTGGCTGAGAACCACTGGTTTTTCAGGGATGTCCAGAATACTCTCATGGACATGCCCTTTGATGGAGTCGGTCTTTTTGGGTCCAAAGCAGACCATGCGTTGGAGCGCTTTAAGGACTCACGGGCTACTGCCAAGTCCCTGGGCCTTTCTGCTACACGCCCTCCGCTGCCTTCTGCTTTTCGCCCCTATCGTGGCCACGGTAGGGCGCCCCTTCACGTCAGCAGCCCAGCCACCGGCCCGCGCAGCAGGCGTCTTCGCGTGGCCGAGGACGTGGATTCCGCCGTGGCGGATCGGGCAACCAGCGTGCGGGTCAGGCCACCACCTCCAACCCGTCCGCGGCCTCCAAGCCCTCCTAGTCCCTCCTTTCAGGTGCACGGCACGCCAGTAGGGGCAGGGTCCGCCATCACCTTCCCCACTGGCGCACCATCACCTCGGACAGGTGGGTCTTGGACATTGTCCGAAGGGGCTACTCCCTCCCCTTCGAGACCACCCCCCAGCCATGCCACCTCAATTCCACCGCATGTCAGGGGATCACTTGGTGCTTCTACAGAAGGAAGTCTCGGCCCTCTTGACCAAGAGGGCCATCGAGCATGTTCCGACCCCAGAAGTAGGGCGTGGTTGCTACTCCCACTACTTTCTGGTGCCCAAAAAGGACAAGGAGGACATGCGTCCTATCTTGGACCTCCGGAACGTCAATCGCTTCCTCCGGAAGGAGAAGTTCAAGATGCTCACCCTAGCTCAGGTCTTGACTGCCCTCGACCCTGGAGACTGGTTGGTAGCGTTGGACTTGCAGGACGCGTATTTCCACATCCCCGTCCTGCCGGCCCACCGGCGTTACCTTCGGTTCACGGTAGGCCCCGAGCATTTTCAGTTCACCGTGCTCCCCTTTGGCCTTACCAGTGCCCCTCGGGTGTTCACGAAAGTGATGGCGGTGGTCGCAGCTCATCTGCGCCGGGCAGGGGTTTCAGTCTTCCCCTACCTCGACGACTGGCTGCTGAAGGCGGGCTCGTCCCAGGCAGTCGTCTCCCACCTCCAGACTACGGCCGAACTCCTGCACTCGCTGGGGTTCTCCATCAATGTGCCGAAGTCGCATCTGATTCCTTCTCCACAGCTCCTTTTCATCGGAGCAGTTCTGGACACGACGCAGTTTCGGGCCTATCCTCCCGAACGGCGAGTCCGGGATATTCAGGCTATGATTCCGATCTTTCGGCCTTTATCCTGGGTTTCGGTACGGATGACCCTGAGGCTGCTGGGCCTCATGGCCTCCTGCATCCTGCTGGTCAATCATGCCAGATGGCATATGCGGGCTCTGCAGTGGGACCTGAAGTTCCAGTGGGCGCAGCACCAGGGCAACCTGTCCGATCACGTCCAGATCTCGGAGGGGACTGCAAAACAGTTGCAGTGGTGGCTCTCGAACCGGCAATGGGTCATGGGCAGATCCCTCTCCCTTCCCCAGCCAGAGCATACAGTTGTGACGGACGCGTCCCTTCTGGGATGGGGCGGTCACATGGGAGAGGCGGAGATCAGAGGCCTCTGGTCTCCGGCGGAGTCCCGGCTCCATATCAACATTCTGGAGCTCCGGGCGATCCGGCTTGCACTCAAGGCATTCCTTCCCTCTGTCAAAGGGAAGGTAGTGCAGGTGTTCACCGACAACACCACCGCCATGTGGTACTGCAACAAACAGGGCGGGGTGGGGTCTTGGATCCTTTGTCAGGAGGCTCTGCGCCTCTGGACATGGCTGGAACATCAGGGCATGTTCCTGATGGTTCAACACCTGGCAGGTTCTCTGAACGCCAGGGCGGACGAACTCAGCCGCAGGTGCATGATGGATCACGAATGGCGTCTTCACTCGGAAGTGGCGCAAGGACTCTTTCTACAGTGGGGAGAGCCTTGGTTAGATCTATTCGCCACCGAAGAGAACGCGCAATGTCATCAGTTCTGCGCGTTGGAATTTCCAAGGCGGCACTCGCTCGGCGACGCTTTCGTCGCGAGTGGAGTTGCGGTCTGTTGTACGCCTTTCCGCCTATACCACTTCTACCCAGAGTGTTGAAGAAGATTCGGCACGACCGGGCCCAAGTCATTCTTGTGGCTCCGGACTGGGCTCGAAGAGTTTGGTATCCCGAGCTACTCAATATGAGCATATATCCCCCGATCCGTCTGCCTCTTCGGGAGGATCTTCTGTCGCAGCAGCAGGGGACGGTCCTCCACCCGAACCTGTCCAGTCTACACCTGCTTGCGTGGAGATTGAGCGGCGGCAGTTGATTCCTTTCGACTTGCCTCCCGAAGTTTGTGATGTGATTCTGGCAGCCAGGCGTCCCTCCACTAAGGTGGTATACGCCTGCAGGTGGAACAAATTTGTGGCATGGTGCGCAGCAAAGGCTGTGGATCCCCTTTCTGCCCCTCTTTCTGAGGTCCTTCTGTTCCTTCTCTCTCTGGCCCAACAGGGTTCTGCCCTGGGTACCATCAAGGGTTATCTTTGTGCTATCTCGGCCTTCCTCAGGCTCCCTGATCAGCCCTCCCTTTTCAAGTCCCCTGTTGTTAACAGGTTCTTAAAAGGCATTACTCACCTCTTCCCTCCTGTTCCGTTTGTAATCCCTCAGTGGGACTTGAACTTGGTTCTTACCTTTTTAATGTGCGCTCCCTTTGAGCCTCTGCATAACTGTCCTCTTCGTCTTCTGACTCTGAAGACAGCCTTTCTGGTGGCCATCACCTCCGCTCGGCGGGTGAGTGAGCTCCAGGCTCTATCTTGCAAACCTCCCTTTCTGTCTGTTCATCCAGACAAGGTTGTTCTTCGGACGCGTCCGTCCTTCTTGCCAAAGGTGGTTACTGCTTTCCACATTGGGCAGACCATCACTTTGCCCACCTTCTTTCCGCCTCCGCATCCTTCCAGAGAGGAAGAGAGGCTCCACCGTCTGGACCCAAAACGTGCGCTCTCCTTCTATATCGACCGCACAAAACACTTCCGGGTGGATGACCAGCTCTTTGTTGGCTACGTGGGCGCCAAAAAGGTCGGGCGGTGCACAAGAGGACCATCTCCCGCTGGGTTACCTTGTGCATCAAGACCTGCTATTCTTTGGCCAAGAAGGAGCCTCCTGTTGGGCTGCGTGCCCATTCCACCAGGGCAACGGCTGCTACCACGGCCTTGGGCCGCGGTGTTCCGCTGCCGGTTATCTGTCAGTCAGCTACGTGGGCCTCGCTGCACACGTTTACAAAGCATTACTGCCTTGACAGTCAGGTCCGGAGGACGGCTTCTTTGGCCGTTCTGTCCTCCAGGACTTCCTTGTCTGATCTTTGTTCGCAGACCCACCACCGGGGTTGGTATTGCTGGGGTATCTATTCTAAGGAAGGAATCTGTCACTAACGTGTCTCTTTCAGATGCACAAGTTACTAACTTGTGTAACGATATATCTGTAAGAGACAGTAGTTAGTGACAGATTCCTTACCGCCCACCCATCCTCCCCGTTCTGCGAACTGATTTCTAGGGTTAAGGACATCCCTTCCAGGGCCCTAGTATTTTTCAGACACCTGTGTCAGCTTCTTGCATGGCTCTGCGTTCCTGGCGCGGAAAGTCGTGTACAGAACTGACGTCAGCGCGCAGGGGCGGCGCCTAAGTACTGCCCGCGACGTCATCCCGGCGATCACGACGCCGACGACGGACGCGGAGCCGCACGACGCCGCCTACCGACGCGCAAGGGTACTGCTACGCAAAACTTTCCGGATCCAGCCTGACGCCTGGGGATATTCTAAGGTAAGGAATCTGTCACTAACTACTGTCTCTTACAGATATATCGTTACACAAGTTAGTAACTTGTGCGTTTCCATTTCTTTCCTTTCAGACAACAGAACTCGAGTCCTCAGTAATCTTGAATGTTACACCTGCATCAGTACCTCGAAGGACCAGTGCTCCCCACAGAACGCTGCTGTTGTGAGATGCCTAGATCAATCTCCAAGCTGCGATGAAGGGAATGGCACCATAATTCTAGGTAAATCCTCTTCACTCGTCCTCAGAATCCTTACCGAGCACCAGAGATTAGCTTTACAGTCCATTAGTATATCTAAGGTACTGTGTGTCTGTCTGTATTTGCTGAGGGTGGGTGGATGCTTGCCTGAACTGTTTCATCATTTTACATGGGGAGGCCTAAAAGGTCTTATGTTTGGGTTTTATAGCTTGATAAATGTATAGGTTCTTCAATGGCTGTGATCAGGAATGGGGTAGGAATAGTTCTATGGCTATAGCCATCTGTCAGGGTTTAATGGTAATAACGTAATCCTCATAATAAATATAGCTCAAAATCACAACCGCCCACCTCTTCTAACCAAGGTTCAGAAATGGGCCACATCAGCCTAGGATCATGTCGGAGCCACCAATCGGGCATCATATAGAGAGACAAAGAGACAGTAGAGACAGTAGTGTGACATCAATGCTTCATATATCATTCCGATGACGTCCAAGCTTATCTCTCTCTTGGTGAGGAAGTACTGTGTAAGCCCCAGCTCTATCAGGAATCAGGCCTGGAGTGGAAGGAGCTACACCCCAGTGCAAGATGGTAGCTCATTGAGGGAGCTCCAGCAACGAAGGAGCTTCATGACCGCTTTCCCTGCAAACCGAGGGTCTTTAGCTGTAATTAAGGAGCAGGTGACACATGGGAGGGTCACACGCAGAACCCCCCCATCCCCTCCCATAGATGCCATTGACCACCACTGAAAGCAATGTTTCCTGGCATCTTTCTACCCTCTCCCAACCCATCAGCAGTCTGTAGCTGGCGATCACTCGGATCCCTTCCCACGGTGTGCAGGTAGGACCCGAGTTCAACAGCAAAACGTAAGCATCCGAGGCAGGCTTTGCAAGGTTGTGTTACTCTGTTGTCTCATAGGGGCCGTCTGAGTTTTGCCAATCTGGGGGCTGCTAGATTGTGTTTTAGAATTACGCAGATTGGCTGGCATGTTTTAGAGACTTACAAGAATGTGAATTTACTTGTCAATGCTGCTGAGATAGCCCAACGAGCACTGAAACACTGAAACTGAAACTCAGTTTCAGTTTTGTGTTCAATGTAATGACGACAGCGCGCCATGCGTGCGATCGTCATTACACAGAAAACCAGGGGAGGGCCTCGGGAGGTTGGGGAAGCTCTTCCCCACCTCCCGAGGCACAAAAAAAAAATGGAAATCCCGCTGCTGTTTACAGCAGAGGGGTTTCCTGCCCCTGTCCTCATGACGCAATGGTTCCGTCATGAGCACAGGAGCACCGATGCTCATGATGGAACCATTCCGTCATGAGCATCGAAGGGGTTAAGAACTTGCAGATAAATCCTTTTTCAAACTTCACCTTTGTGCGTAAGAAAGGAACTGTGGTGGAAAAGGATAGGCAGGAAAGGTGCAAGGGTGAATAACAAAAGGCAAGGTTCCCTTGAAGGCCTGCACAATGTTGCTATAGGTAAACTCCCCCATAGAAATCCAGTTACTCTATTTATTTGGATGCTCCATCAAAAAGCACTGTGTATAATATTCTTTTGCCTGGTTCAACCTCTCTGTCCATCCTTGGATGATATCTGGTTGGTGGAAAAAACTTGGCTCCTATGGGCTTAATCAGTTCTTTACAGAAATCAGCAAAGAGTTGAGCTCCTTGGTCATTATGACAACATGTAATCGACAAAGCTTGAATTTGTTATTCAGAAATATTTGCGCAAGTTCTACTGTTGTTAGAGACTATTTCAAAAGCTCAAAATATTACATTTAAGTGAAATAATCGACCACCACCAATAATGTATTAAAGCCTTCAGATGATGGTAATTCTACAGGTGTTCCCACAACAGGATCCATGGAAACCATCGTCCATGGCTGGGATGATACACAAAAGATTGCAGCAGTGCTGTAGGTTTGGCTTAGCTTGAGTGAAAACCGAACACTTGACATGGGTATGTACTCTTTCTCTAGTCGTTGTTCACCATTGATCGGTCCTTTTCTGACTTGCTTCATGAATTGATCTCCAATTCTGTTTCCTTACCGGGTGACTGATAAAATGTTAGGAGTGCGGCGGCACTCCCTCGGCCTCCTCCTTCACTTCGGGGCTCGGAGTTGGGATCCCGGGCCCCTGGGCAATTCTTCACGGGGAGCGCGACGGCGCTCCCCGACTTTGCTTTATGGATTCGGGGCCTGGAGTTGGGATCCCGGGCCCCAAGGCAGCTTCGCGGGGAGCGCGACGGCGCTCGCCGGCTTCCGTCTTTGCGGGGGTGCGACGGTGCTCCCTGCCTTCAGCAGGGCCCGGAGTTGGGTTCCCGGGCCCCTCACACCATTCCCGGGGGGGGGGGGCGCGACGGCGCTCCCCTGTGTCCATTTTTGGCGGGGGCAAGGGTGGGCTCCTGGCACCCCACGTGGGTATTTTCACGGGGAGCGCGACAGCGCTCCCCGACTTATCTTCTGCTGGGGGCAGACACCGGGACCTGACCCACCCCGGGGGCATATCCTGGACCGGCTGCAGAGCCCCACGTGCTTCGTTGTCGGTCGGCCAGAGGTCAAAGGTCGCCTACCCTCTGGGGGGCATATCTCAGCCCCCAGGGGACCGATCTGCACCATGTTGGCCTCTTCTTGCTCCTGGTGGCGCTCCCTAGCCACTGGGAGCACTTTCCTTCACCCTCCTGGTCTCAAGGAGGGTGAACTCGGCAGAGAGCTATCTTCACTGGCTCCCTGCACCAGCCTTTTCGCCTGGCTCTCCTCCTGGGCCTCTCTTGTCCCTGCACAGAGGCCCAGGCTTCTGCTCACTGGTCCTGGTCTCCCCTTGTGGCGCAAGTCAGGGTCCTGGGCCATGGTGCCAGGCTCCAGCACAAGTCTTCCTCAGCAGACCACACCCCAGAGAGAGCTCCTCTTCCTGTGCATACTCTTTTTAAAGAATTTGGAGGGGGCTGGCAGGAAGTCTCTGTTTGCCCTATCAAACAGCGACACATCACTCCTCTGCCCCTGCTCCCTCCTTCCTGCCCAGGCCTCTGGGTTTGTTCAAAATGGCGTCGTCCAGGGGTCTCATGCCACATGGTCTCTGAAAAGCCCCTTCCCCCTTTCTGCCTTCTCTCCAGAGCAGCTTGGTGCCTGGCACCAGGTGACTGCTGCTGATGGATTAACCTGTAGCTCCACCCATCTTCTCTTCTTGGAGAGGAGACCTTCGCCCTTGGAATGCTTGTCGTGCACTGCTAGGCCTCTGATGCTACAGCTTCGGGAGGAAGGTCATTAATCCAGCCTGGCAGGGTCAGCCCCAGCCAGGCTCTGGTTATGAGCTGACTCAGAGGAATATGACATTTCTGGATGACCCAAAAGCAGTACAGATATGACTTTGGACTCTGCAGAATACTTCTTCTCACCTAAGTTACAGTGGACTTTAGTGCGTGTCTGGAATTTGTAGGCCCTAGGGAAGTGAAACTATCCCAAATGGTCCCCATCCTCATACGGGACTAATAATGTGGTCTTTCAGTGAAAACAGTAAAGCACACTGACTTTCCCTTACATGTTTCTTCCCATTGTATAAAGCCTAGTCCAGGTCACCACCCAGCTCTGCATAATTCCTGCGACACCATTCAATTTGTAGCTGCTCCTGGGCTGCGCACGCCAGGAATCTCCCCTGCGCAGCCCTTGCACTTGTGCACACGCATGTACACCCGTGTCTGCATGTAACCAGCCCAGTGCCCTTACTCTGGCCGCAGCGCAGCGGCCTACTCACGCCTGGGGGACACCGGTAAAATGCACATGCAGTCCCTTTCATCATGAGTTCACTGTGGGTGAGTCCCAACTTATGAGGCTCTCCCACAGTAAAAGCTCAACAAATAGGTGTTCAAAAAGCGAAAAATCCGGGCGGCTCAGATGGTTAGAACCACCTTCTAACAACAATGCACCAGGCTTTGCTTGTATTGATTGTATTGCAACATTTATAAGGCACTTACTACCCCTATGAGGGGCATTGAAGTGCCGGTCTATCCCTTTATCTATAGGTGACTTTGCATTGAAACCGGTAGAAGAACAAGGCACACCTTGCAAGCCTAGCATTCAACACTTCAAGGAGTGCAAATACAAAAGCATTTTATGATCAGTCCATAATGTGATCTCAGGCAGTGCTTCTTCCAGATTGTGTCTCCAATGTGTAAAACCCTCTTTTATTGCTAAAAGCTTCAAACCATAAAAAGCACAGCTGCATTCAGAAGTGGAAAGTGTTCTGGAATAATGTGCCACTGGATGCACATCTTCAGTCTCTTGATCTCCAAGCGACAGAACATCACAGATGGCCAATGCACATGCTTCAGTTTCCATGATGAACAGCATTTGCAAGTTAGCATGTCTCAGTATAGGAGTGGTTGTGAATACTTCTTTAAATGTTTTAAGGAGGTTGCTTTATCTTGGCCCAGTTTGACAGTGATCAAAGTCTTTCATGAATTGTGCTTGCAAACATTCAGGAATTTTGGAATTCCCTTGACAGAGGTGGGAGCTGCCCATTCTATTATGGCTCTGACCTTTTCCTTGTCCATACCTTTGCCTTTTAATATTTTAAATGCCAAAAAGCTAACATGATCAGTTTGAGAAACACAGAGGCATATTTACAATAAACTGGCGGAGCAAGGTGTTACGCCAAAATTGGTTACGCGGCGCTCTGACAGTCTCAAAACGCAGGTATGCGACATTTTCACAAGAATGCGGCTCACCCCTGCGTTACCCCTAGTGCTGGCACTAAAAAAGCTGCCTAGTGCCAGCGCAGGCACCATAGCACCATTTTACTAAGGTGCCTGCACTGCAGGGGAAATTGTTTATGTGCAGGAAGGGACACCTGCAAAGAAATACATTGTAGATATAATATGAAACTTTGCAGTGTAACAACAAGATGCCATATGCCATACTAATGGTGTTCAAGACTAATCTGAGTCCTACCAGTTATCAGGACTGGCCCGATTGGCAGAGGCTAAGCGACTCCTACAATGATGGAGAGCAGCTTACTAGAGAAGGAGGAAAAGGTTTGAATGTTACTGTAGGAGATGGTAACAGCCCCAATGGAGTGCTGCAGAGATGATATCAGCATCTTTGCGAGATTCATAATTACACAGAAGGAGTGATATGAAAGAAGAAAGAAGCCAGGTGGTAAGTTAGAACTGATAGAAAGGGTCAGAATAGAAAGAGTCAAAAGGGAACAAACTGGCAGATGGGGATGGAGCTAAGAAGGGAATACATAACAAAAGTGAGGGATTTGAAATACTGAGTTACCAGCTAACAAGAGCCAAGTAAGCCAAAACTACTGGGAAATGCCACTATTCTCCACCTGAAATGGCCTTTAATAGTCACTGTACTATCAGGCCCCTGAAGACCTGCCCACACTGGGAAGTGAGTGCAAGCCTAACTTCCATGTTCCTGTTCTCCATACTCGCCAAGTCTGATATAATTAAAGGAACATCTTAAACCTGCATGCTTGGGTAGAGGCACTGTGGTACCATGATTAGACCTGTTAATCCTGACACCATTCTTCTACACCATTAACAGTTTAGCAACCCCAAACCTCTAATCCAAGGTACCATTCCTCCATTTCCTCATAGTTTAACAAGTTAGGGGGTGATTAGGATGGCGGGCGGATCGCCATCGCCGGCCAGGCGGTGGCGATCCACCCGCCATCGCCACCCGATTTACCCCCCGCCATATTATAATGCGGAAAGTGTGTCCGCCGCCTTTCCGCCGGTCGGCAATCGTTCTGATTGCTGGCCGGGCGGAGCAGGGCATAATATGGTGGCGGTGCCTACCAGGCACCGCCATCCTTATTAGGATGTGTGCGGAAACTGACATTTCCATGGCGGCGATGCCGCCATGGAAAGGCTGGCGGGGATTTGCTTTGGAGGCCCGTTGCAGGCCCCTGGGGGGGTGGGGAGCTGCACTTGGGGTGTACCTATGGTACCCCACTACATTGCCATGCACAAGGTGGCAGGCACCGTGCGGTGCCTGCCACGTTGGGCATGGAAATGCACAACATGGCATTTCAACATCGCTGCGGGTGCTGCAGCCCGCAGCACCCGCCGCAATGTTAAAATCCCAGATGCGACCGCCGCGGTGGCGGTCGCATCATAATTGGGGTGGCGGGACCGCCGCATGGCAGGCAGGCGGTCCCGTTACCGTTAGCATGGCGGGCGGACTTAAGTCCGCCCACAATCCTAATCACCCCCTTAGTTTGTGGCTACTATCAGTCAGTAATGACCGTCAACAGGGTTTCAATGTCAGTATTCAAAGACCATTGGTACAGTTCGGTATTGGTCAATAGGTAAGCATCATTGCTCTGAGGGTGCTTATTTTTTATTTACTCTCCCATTGTCTCTTCTGCCACTTAATTGTCTGTCTTTGCCTCTGCTGCTATCTGCCTTTTTTGCCACTGCTCGCACTGCCACTTAATTGTGTGACTTTGCCAGTGTTTGTTTTGACACTGTTCATCCTACCATCATCCTGTTTTGCCAATTCATTGCCGTGTCTGTCTTCTTTGTGCCCTTCCCTCTCTCCTCGTAATAGCACTATCATCGCTTTCTCTTTTTGTGCCTTTCTCTCCAACTTATTTGTCTCACCATTGCCAACTCTTCTTCTTATGTGCCAATTTTTCTCCCGTTTTGCTCTCCCTTCTGATCTGAGGTAGTCTGTTGGATACTTTTGATCAGAAAAACCATTTCTCTCTGCATTATACATGCAAAAAAATAGGGCTTCTTTGCCTTGGATCTGACAAGATTTGGTGCCCCAAATGACTCTAGGTAAACTAGTCCTATGTACGTAATAATGTGCATAGTTATTGTAAGAAATAAATTTCTTTGTAATAAGCTGTATTCAAATAAGGATGTTCATTATTCAAGCTAGCATATTCCTATAAATCAGAAACATTCTTTTAACAGTCTCCTTGTCCCAATCCTCTGAAATAGAACCAGGTATGACAATATAATTCATATAATCTTTTATCACATATGCTAATTACAATGTCTCAGTGGGTCCCATAATTTGACATGGAACTTTCTCCCATGCTATGCCCTCAGGCACAGGATAAGCTGTGTTGTTTGCAGCTCTCCGGGCTCTACGGGATGAAGTGTACGGCCGTAGCTCACAAACCACAGGCAATACCATTGTTCTTACAGGGATGAAATGTCCATTGAGTAGCAGCAGAATGATGAATATTGACTGCCACAGGATGAAAAAGGAAGTTCCTAAAAGTGATCCAGGCATGGGAACACCGTGGAATGAGGTACTTGTCAAGGCACCACTATCAGTGGTCTCTTGAGGCTATCGAAAGGGCATCATCCCGAGCGCTGTTGCATCAGATGGAATTTCATAGTAAACCATGAAATTACGTTGAATAGTAGCAAATGTTGTGATGGCAGCATCAGGTTCATTGATGGAACTTAATGTTCTGTGCAGAGATAAAGAGGTGGTGTGCTGAAATATCCCTGGCAGGGAACTCAAGCTAAGAGATAGGTATTCAGATTGAATCACTGACATGGGGGCCGATTCCGATTCAGGCCGGAAATCACTCCGACCGAGCCGGACCCGGAGAGATTTCCGACCGAATCGGACTCTGGCAGTCCGACCGAACGAGTACGATGCGCACGCATGCAATCGGACTCGAGTCGGTCGGACTCCCATTGAAGTCAATGGGAGCCGGGCGTACAACGCGTACGCGGGCTCCCATTGACTCAATGGGTGCGAGGCGAACAAGGGCGCCCCCTACAGCGGGTACGCCTCGATGCGACTCGCGGCGTACATGCACAGGTAGGGGGGACCCATAGGTCCCCCCCTGTGTGCGACTCGCGCGTCTACGCGTACAGGTGGGTCCGACACGGACCCCCAAAGTCCAGCTCCGACTGCTCTTTCGAGCCGGACGGCGCGAGTTGGTCGGACTGCTCAAGGCGCGCATCGTACTTGCCCGGCCGGGGAACGTCTCCATTGCGCGGTGCGAGTCGTGTCCGTGCGAGTCGGTAGGAGCGGTCCAGACCCGCAAACAAGTCGGTCGGCGATTTCGCGTGCGCTCGCATCGTACTTGATCAGCCGGACGCACATACGAATCGGTCCGGAAAGAGCGCTCCGAATCGGATCCGGTTAAGCCGAATCCGATTCGGTGCCCTACCGGCCGAGATCGGAATCGGCCCCATTATACCCAACACAAAAATATCTACCTACACAAATATCGATGCAAAAATATCGATAGTCAAAATATCGACATCTTATCCTTATAATGTAGATTAATTAATTAATAAAATTAACTTAAAAGAAATTACTTACATGTAATATACATTTAAAAAAATATAATAAACAAATTTAATTTAAAAAACGTTAAACATACATATGTAAAATGTAATATATAAATGAATATTTACTTTAAAACAATTAATAAACTAATAACTTTATTTTTTTTAAATATTATAAATATATAAAATTTAACTATTAAATATATATATATACATACACCTATAACACAAAATCTAATAATAAAAAGATTATATTATAAAATAAATTGTTAAAATATTTATACATTTTTAAACTTACATTTTGCACTCCATTGAGTGCAACAGTAGGGAAATTGTTGGATAGCGGAGGTTTAAAAATGACTATTCCCACTGCAGTGAGTGCAACAGTAGGGAAAGTGTTGGATAGTGGAGGGGAAACAATTACTATTCCCACTCCAGTGACTGCAACAGTAGGGAAAATGTTGGATAGCAGAAAAATAAAAATTACTATTTCCACTCCAGTGAGTGCAACAGTAGGGAAAGTGTTGGATAGCGGAGGGATAAAAATTACTATTCCCACTCCAGAGAGTGCAACAGTAGGGAAAGTGTTGGATAGCGGAGGGATAGAAATTACTTTTCCCACTCCAGATAGTGCAACAGTAGGGAAAGTGTTGGATAGCGGAGAGGTAAAAATTACTATTCCCACTCCAGTGAGTGCAACAGTAGGGAAAGTGTTGGATAGTGAATGGTGATAGTGAATGGTGAATTACTATTTCCACTCCAGAGAGTGCAACAGTAGGGAAAGTGTTGGATAGCGTAGGGGTAAAAATTACTATTCCCACTCCAGAGAGTGTAACAGTAGGGAAAGTGTTGGATAGCGTTGGGGTAAAAATTACTATTCCCACTCCAGTGAGTGCAACATTAGGGAAAGTGTTGGATAGCGGAGGGGAAAAAATTACTATTCCCACTCCAGGGAGTGCAACAGTAGGGAAAGTGTTGGATAGCGGAGGGGAAAAATTACTATTCCCACTCCAGTGAGTGCAACAGTAGGGAAAGTGTTGGATAGCGAAGGGTAACAATTACTATTCCCACTCCATAGAGTGCAACAGGAGGGAAAGTGTTGGATAGTGAAGAGTAAAAATTACTATTCCCACTCTCTTCTGTAAAGATATTGTTTTTGTATATGATTTTTGATTTTGTTGTATGAACAGAAAAAGGAAAATACAATAATAAAAAAAAAAAAAAAAATTACTATTCCCACTCCAGAGAGTGCAACAGTAGGGAAAATGTTGGGTAGCAGAGTGTTAAAATTTATATTTCCAAAACAATACATTCTACATAAATAAGAAACAAAATATCAACTGCAATACATAAATTGTCAATAACACAAAAATAAATAATATATGAAAATATATAACAAATTACAAAAGATAGAAACATAATAATGTTAACAAATACTACAAACATTAATTTATAAAAAATTAAAAAACATTTTACAAACAAATAACTATATTTAATATAAATTAATTATAATCAAATACATTAATTATTACAAGAAAACAATACTTTTTATTTCCTACCCTATAACCCTACACCTTTCATAACACACATCTACATTTCTATAAAAGTGTACCTCCATAATTAATATAATTAATTATCAAATAAACAATTAATATTAATTAAAATTCAATTTTAAACATATACAACTGTATTTACTCACCAAACATTACCCCTATAAATTCAAAATCCCCACACAAAATAAAAGTAAACATTTACCATAAACAATTATCAATTAATAAATCAATAATTAGCAAATATTTTTTAATTAATAAAACTTTAAATAATTTCCACCCTCTACCCCAACAAACCCCACAACATACACATAAAAATAATTACACAATTTCCAAAACTAATTTAACATTATTAAATTATTATCAATTAACACCAACTTAATAATTAATTGAAATTAATTTAATTCCCACCCTTTAATACTATAAACCCCACAACTCACATCTCTAATTAATTACACAATTTCCTTATTTAATTTTTAATTAATTAATTGCCATTAATCAACAATTGATTATTAATTAATTTTAAATAAATTACTTCACACCCTATTCCCCGATAAACCCACAAACAACTCCTACATAATTGACACAATTAACATAATTAATAATAAATGAACTACCACAAACAACACTATAAGAAAGATATGGCGATTCCTATTGCTCTAGCTGTAATTTTCGGCTTAATACGGCACAAGGCATACATAAGGTTGCTGCGGGCGTCGATATGACAGGGGCTGGCGGAGGGAGAGATTGCAGCCCCGCTGATTCCTACTAATGGCCCAGATACCTTAACTGCTAGTACTAGACATTCTGGCAGAACTGTTAGGACGCCTCAAGATCAGGCTCTTCAGTGTTTATTGCTCAACACTCGTTCACTGGTCAAACATAAGTACCAGTTTGAATGTCTACCACAGCTTTCCAATCCAGACATAGTATTCCTGACTGAGACCTGGACCAATCTGGCCTCTGACCCTGATTGGAATATTGCACTCCCTGCAGGCTACTCAGTAACTAGCCAAGACAGGGTAGGGAACAAAGGAGGGGGAATAGCGATAATCCATCGCGTTAACTTAAATGTGCGAGTTGAATCAATTTCACTGTTACCGGTGGAGGCAATGCTTTTCATGTTTAAAGTAAATAACATCTCTACTTTCCAAGGCCTACTCCTATATCGGCCACCTGGTCCCAGAGCTGCCTTCTCAGACCCTACTTGAATCCTGCTTAGAATACCCTTCGCTTACCATCTTGGGTGATTTTAATTTCCATTTGGAACTAAATAACAACTCAGACACTAGCAGGCTACTCAATAACCTAGCAGCCTATGGTCTAACTCAAATAGTATCTGAACCTACTCACACTGCCGGCCACACGCTTGACGGCATTTTCACTAATAACCCCGACATCACTTTAACCAAAATCTACCCACTACCATGGACTGACCATAAGGCTGTATTTTTTAACATTAAGTTAATCCAGCCTAATTATGTCATTCCAAACAAGCCATCCATGGTAAAAATTTGATCATGGAGTAAAATTCAAGGGAACGAATTAGAACAGGCCCTAAATACTTGTCCTCCCGTACTGGTCACTAATAACAATGACGCAGCCTACCAGTTTGATAAATGGATCAGAACAGCAGTCAACCATGTAGCGCCTGAAAAAACTATCAGAGCAAGAAGATCTCTGGCAACTTCGCCCTGGTATGGACCAGATCTTAAAAGCATAAAGGCCAAATGTAGGAGAATCGAACGAACATGGAGATCTGATTATAGTAAGGAGCACAAATTGGCATATAATTTAGCCTTAGAACAATACAAGGAGGCCATTATAAAAGCCAAATCAGCATATTTCACATCAAAAATTGAGGGGGCTAATAACTCCTCTAGGGAGCTTTTTAAATCCATCCAGCTGTTATCTAAACCGCAACAGGCTAATCAGTTTAGGCCAGATCAAGCCTTCTGTAATAAGCTGGCTAATTTCTTCCAGACTAAGGTACAACTGATCTACAGCGACCTCCTGAACTCAGCTCCGGTTGTGGGCGAAAATAATGGGCCACCACTGGAGGAGAAGGCATTTCAGTGCCAACTAATCAGTTTCCGGTCTCTTACGAATGAGGAAGTTAATAATATCCTCCTCACTATTAAATTAGGATCACCTAATGATCCCTGTCCATCGGCCACTATGCACCTGGTCTCTGGGAAAATCAGTTTACATCTAACTCTCCTTTTAAACAAAGTGTTAGAGTCAGGGATGTATCCGTGTGCCTGGAAAAAAATCGTGTATCAGGCCAATCCTGAAAAGCCTACCCTGGACCCTACCGAGGTAAAAAATTATCGACCTATTTCATGCTTGCCAGTAGCAGCCAAAATCCTTGAAAAATCAGTCAATCGGGAGCTAACCCAATATCTAGACTCCAATAATCTGCTCGACTCAAGTCAGCCTGGATTTCGGTTATGTCACTCGACTGAGACTGCTTTGATTATGGCAACGGAGGAAATCCGCAGACAGGTGGATGGGGGGGGCAGAGCTGTTCTTATCCTCTTAGACCTATCAGCAGCATTTGACACCGTGAATCATATGGTGTTAGTGCAGCGGCTGAAGGCTGTGGTGATTGAGAATACGGCTCTGGCCCTTCTCCTTTCTAGCCTCCAGGGAGCAAAACATACACTGGGAAAATCTACAATCCAACACATTCCATCTTCCGTGCGGAGTGCCGCAGGGATCAGCCTTGTCACCAACTTTATTTATTATCTATGTTACTCCATTGGCTAGACTCGTCAGAGAGCATGGCTTTATTCTGGTCTCTTATGCGGATGACTCGCAGCTTGTCATTTCCGTATCTAAACAGCCAGAGACCACTGCCATTAGCTTTCATGCCTGCTTGACGGAAATCATGAGTTGGATGAGTCAAAATTTTCTTAAGATCAATACTGATAAAACAGAGGTAGTGGAGTTCGGCAAGGGCCAATCCCTGTGGAATGAAATTTGGTGGCCGATTGAAGCTGGTGAATGTCCACGTCCAACAGCTAAGGCCAAGAATCTAGGAGTGATCTTTGATGATCAGCTTAATTTTGCATCTCAGATCAATCGTCTAACTTCTTCCTGCTTCTTCTTACTGAAGACTTTACGGAAGAGTTTCCCATTTATCCCTCAGGAAGTCAGTGGTAGTAGCTCTCATTCTTTCGAAAATAGACTACTGCAATGCACTCTTTATGGGCATTGACAAGGCTCAGAGGACGAAACTACAATCGTTACAAAATGCTGCTGCACAATTGTTATTAAACATTCCTAAAGGCCATCCCACCTCGGCTGGTATAAGATCTCTACACTGGCTCCCTATTCAGCAACGAGTAGAATTTAAGGCCTTCTGTTTGGTGCACAAGGCACTATATGGAGGTGGTTCGGTTGATATCCAGAAATTTTTTCATGGTATACTCCCACCAGAAATCTTAACGGCCCATTACGATACCGGGCGTAAAAAAATCCGCCACCCATGAAAGCGGCAAAAATCCGCCCGCATACACCGTTTAAACACCGACCCCGCAATTATGATGACTCAAACCGAAAACCGCCATCGGCGGGAAAAAAGCAAAAAACACCGCCCGCCCATGTCCGAGTCGGAGTCAAACCGCCCGCCACGGACGGAAACACGCACAACAACACAAAACCGCCCGCCCTCACGCCCGAGACACCTCACGTGAAATTACGATCGCACCGACATGAGCGCGGAAAAACCACAAATACACCGCCCGCCAGCGCAAACAACGCCGATGAAAATGGACACGGCAGAAGCCATGGCGGCCACGTCCCTGCACAGAAAACATCCGCGGACCAAAACAAACGCACACAACATGGCCAACAAGTCCACACAGCAATCCACGCACAAATACACAAACACAGTACACATCCCGAAAACACACCCCCCCTGGACAAACAAAAACTACAAAGCCCAGAACACCAGACACAACACACCTGAAAATAACAGACCATCAGGACACACCCACATAGGTAAGTACAAAAGCAGCACCTTCACAGACCACAACCCCTTGCAACATTGCAAAGCAGAGAGGAGAGGAGAGGACACAGTGACACAGCAAGGACAGCAGCACACCACAGATACGCACACATCACACCCACCACCACCACTACCAAACACCAGCACCACAAACCCCCTGCACATCACACACCGCACCAGCACCACAAACACCATGGCACCACACAGAATGCCCAAGTTCACTTCCACTGAGCTGACGGTCATGGTCGACGAGATCGTCAAGGTGCACCCACAAATCTATGGCAACCAGGTCCAGCACACACCACTAGCCAACAGAAACAGAATGTGGAACAGGATCGTAGACCAGGTCAATGAGGTCGGGACCGTACCCAGAAACAGAGGAGAGATAAACAAACGGTGGAACGACATCAAAAGCCTGGTCAAGAAGAAGGAGGGCAAAAATCGAGAGCTGGCTGCCACGACCGGCGGAGGGAATCCCGCGCTTTACAAGACCTTCAAAGCGTGGGAGGAGAAGGTGCGAGTCATCATCCATCCGGAGATCCTCACCGGATTACCAGGGGGAGTTGAGGCTGGTAAGTACAAACAAATGTATACCAGCACACCGCTATGTACTCACATGCACTACCACCATGCCATAGCTCCGAGGGACAAACACCCCCATGTCCAGTACACTATACATCACTCACACATGCAACAGGCACCACCACACACACAGCTCAAACATATCAACTAACAAAACCATGGGGGCATGTGTACACTCAGCCAGCCACGTAACTACCAACAGGTCCCCTAGTAATCCAGAAGCGCCACAACGAGCACCCCCCACACCCATGTGGCAGCCGTAGCTGCACTAACCGGCAAGTAACAGGTAAGTAGCAGGAACACAAAGTGCAGTGGGTGGGAGGGGGGATAGCTGAAGTACAACACACACCAGGCCCCAGTCCCACAGCACAGCAAGGCGGAGTACCCCCCACACCCATGTGGCAGCCGTAGCTGCACTAACCGACAAGTAACAGGTAAGTAGCAGGAACACAAAGTGCAGTGGGTGGGAGGGGGGATAGCTGAAGTACAACACACACCAGGCCCCAGTCCCACAGCACAGCAAGGCGGAGCACCCCCCACACCCATGTGGCAGCCGTAGCTGCACTAACCGACAAGTAACAGGTAAGTAGCAGGAACACAAAGTGCAGTGGGTGGGAGGGGGGACAGCTCAAGTACAACACCCACCAGGCCCCTAGTCCCACAGCACAGCAAGGGGGAACACCCCCCACCAAAACCCATGTGTCAGCCACTGCAGTGCACACCGGCAGCCGACAGGTAGACATCACGGCCCACAACAAACGGTGTCAGTGGGTGTCCAGCCATCACCACGACACACAACACCGCCCCCACCCCCACAGACCTGCAACATGGAGCACCCCTCCCGCCCATAACCATGTGGCATCCATTGCAGTGCACATTCAAAAACAACCTGTAGGTGGGAAACTGGACAGGGCGGGGTGTCTGGAGGCATGAGGACTGTACTACGACCAACACATGGGACATGTCACGTAGCAAAGGAACACGCAGCACTGCTCCCTGTCACAACCATGTGAACAATGTGCACACGGACATGAACCACAGAGTCACACCCCACATGACCCATCACAGACATAGCAACACCCAAGGAGCCACGTCGGCATGCACAAGTCACACTGATGACAGAACCACACGGCAGGCACTGTGCAACCCATCACACACAACAGCAACACCATCGAAGTCCTGCCCATGTAGCCCCCACTGCCTGTCAACCACACACCCTACAACTACGCCCATGTAAGACAAACTCCACAAGACATAACAGCGTGGAACCACATAAATGCACACAAACACCACTGGACCCATCAAACACACAGACACACAATGCACATACAACATACCATCCATCTCATCCGTCAGCCCCAGTTAAATGAAAGGTATGTCATCCGAACAGCTGGTCCCCATACAGTAGTCACGCAAAGAAAATGCCCATGACAAATCATGTGCCCGAAGTGAATGAAGTGCACGTCACACTGTGAGCAACAACACACATAACATAGTCCACACCCCCCAGAGTACTGCAATGATGCACATGGCAGAGGGCAGCACGCACACCAAGGATTTGTACCATCTGCAATACGTCGTGTGGCACACAACCATCACTCACTCATAACAATGCGTCCAATGTCATGCCCAGAAATCACAACAGACAGCAAATATGCCGGGTATGTCAGACATACACACACCTCAGACCATGCACTGTCATGTTGCCACAACACATGTCACGTTCTGCACCCATGGCTCACAGTATGTACCCCAAAAGCATAGTTCATCTCAAAAGCGTTTCAGGGGGCTGTACCCCCTTTTGCCTTCTGCGTTTCTAAGCGTTCCATTTGAACCCCAAAAGCATAGTTCATCTAAAAAGCGTTTCAGGGGGCTATACCCCCTTTTGCCTTCTGCGTTCCTAAGCGTTCCATTTGAACCCCAAAAGCATAGTTCATCTAAAAAGCTTTTCAGGGGGCTGTACCCCTTTTGCCTTCATGCGTTCCTAAGCGTTCCATTTGAACCCCAAAAGCATAGTTCATCTAAAAGCGTTTCAGGGGCTGTACCCCCTTTTGCCTTCTGCGTTTCTAAGCGTTCCATTTGAACCCCAAAAGCATAGTTCATCTAAAAAGCGTTTCAGGGGGCTGTACCCCCTTTTGCCTTCTGCGTTCCTAAGCGTTCCATTTGAACCCCAAAAGCATAGTTCATCTAAAAAGCGATTCAGGGGGCTGTACCCCCTTTTGCCTTCTGCGTTTCTAAGCGTTCCATTTGAACCCCAAAAGCATAGTTCATCTAAAAAGCGTTTCAGGGGGCTGTACCCCCTTTTGCCTTCTGCGTTCCTAAGCGTTCCATTTGAACCCCAAAAGCATAGTACAAACCAACATCCACGATAGGTCTGGAGCCCGCATACACCAGAGCCACAAAAAGTAGGAGCACAGCAACACACCTATCGGCATTGCCAATCCGTCCCATGCCACATGTCCACATCACACAGTCCCATTGGCAAGCCCACACAACCACAAATGGTACAGCCACACACACGCCTCCGGGAAACCTATGCACGACGGAGAACTGTGAATTTCAGACAACCTATACATACTTTGCCAGGTGCAACACAATAACATATCTCATTCTTCCCACAGGTGACGAACTGCTGGATGCTGGAGATGGAGACAGCAGCCAGCACAGCCAGCCTGCAAGCCCCCAACAAGGACTCACGGATGTGGAGGATCTGTCCTCCTCTTCGGACACGGACCACCCAGCAGGCCCATCTGGTGTGGCAGGGCCCAACCGCTCCCCAGGCCCCCTCCTACCCACCAACCAATCATCCAGGGCTGATGACCACTCACAGCCCCCTGCTGCCACTGTCGTTGCGGCCACTCCCACGGTCGTTGCGGCCACTCCCACTGCCGCAACCACCACCATCGCCGCACCAACCACCACCGCCGCGACCACCACCACGTCATCACTGGCCCCAGCCCCAGGGCAAGTGGTGGTCCGGCCGACTGGGTCCACCCTGGGAGCCAGAGCGAAGACCATGGTGAGCAATGTGGCTAGTGGGCAGGCCGGTGGCAGCAGTACTGGTAGGAGGAGCAGGGTCAGGCCAACGCCAGCCTCGCCTGGGAGCCATGCCCTGCCTCATATGGCCAGAGTCTTTGGGGCCTATGAAGAGGCCCAAGGACATTGGGCCAGGTCTGCTTCCGACACGTGGGAGGTCCTGGGGGTGTTGAGGTCCATGGACGCCCATATGGGACAATTCGTCACCCGTATGGACCAACTCGTGGACCTCATGGGCCAGCTGGTGGTGGCGGTGAGGTCACAAGCAAGGCCAGCAACACCACCTCCGCCACCACCTGCTGTGGCGCAGGGTCGAGCACCAACCAGTTCCCCCTGCGTCCACAGCCAGTGAGCACACCTCACCCACCACCAGCAGGTCGCCACCATACCCCCCCCTCCCAAACGTGGAAGGGGCCGTCCGAAGTGGAAACAGATGTCCCGGGAGGACTTCGCACGCTCCAGACGCAAGTGAGGCAGCCAGCCATCCTTGACCACCCACTGCATTGACTTGGACTACGATCCTACCCCACACAGCCATCTGAATGGCATGTGTCTGTTGGACTATGGACATAGAACTAGTGGGTACACCCTGAGCATCACGCAGCCATGACCGACAGCTCATTGTCACTGCACGCAACACTCATGTCATCACCTTGCACACAATCACATGTTACCGTTGAAAATAAATGCACCTTTTACACAAACTGCTGTCTGTGCACTGTGTTTATTGAACGATGTGCAACCGCCACCTTGAGCAGAAAAGCATCGGATGTGTGGCATGGCGATGGGACAGGAGAGGCTGTAGGGACCTAGGGGTGGGAGACAGAACAGGAGCACATTCAATGAGTGTGTCACACACTCATCACACAGTACATGTCAACAACTACAAGCAATGTACACACATCGCATGGAGCAATAGGGCACAATGCCACAGCCACCGTCAGTGGCATACAAACCTGGACATGGAGCATAGACACACAGCACACAGTGAACAAAAGGCCTCCATGACACAGCACACAGACACCTGCACAACTCCAGCTACATCAGCCGTCGTACATGGACACTCACCGTCAAGTGAAGTAGCGGGCGATGAGCTGCTGACGGACATTCACAGCTTCCTCCTCTCCGCTGTCCTCCTCACTCGAGCTGTCCTGGTCTGCAGGCTGGGGCCCTGGTTGATCTCCGTCATCCACAATTAGGGGGATCTGCTTTCGAATAGCCAGATTGTGCAGCATGCAGCAAGCCACCACTATCTGGCACACCTTCTGTGGGGAGTACGCCAGTGCACCCCCGGTGCGGTCCAGGCATCTGAACCTGGACTTGAGGAGGCCAAAGGTACGCTCGACCACACGTCTGGTCCTCCCATGTGCCTCATTGTAGCGGTCATCTGCTGGGGTCCAAGGATTTCGTAATGGGCTGAGCAGCCAGGGCCCATTCGGGTAAGCCGAGTCACCTGGGTGTGAGGGACACAGAGAACCGTTGCAATTCCAACTGGACAGATGACAGCATCGCACAGCCAGCACGCTACACTACTCCACATACTCACCGACAATCCAGCCACGGTCCTGTTGCAGATTGGTCATCAGTCGTGGTAAGATGCTGTTGCGCATGATGTGCGCGTCATGGGCCGAGCCTGGGAACTTTGCACACACGTGGGAAATGACCATGTCCGCAAGGCACACCACTTGCACATTCAGGGAGTGCGTGTGCTTCCGGTTGCGGAAGAGCTGCTCAGTGGCCTGTGGTGGAACAAGGCCAACATGGGTGCAATCTATGGCACCAACGACGTGTGGGATCCGTCCAAGGGCATAGAATGCACCCTTCACTGCCGCCAACTCACGAGCCCTGGGGAATCTGATGTACCTGTTCCTGTACAGCATCATGGCTGCCAGTACATCCCTCAGTACCATGCTGAACATGGGCTGGGACATCCCACCTCCACTGCCCACTGTGTGCTGGAATGACCCAGTGGCGAAGAAATGCAGTGCAGCCATCACCTTCGCCGTGGGGGTGAATGCTGCTGGATACACCCTGCGTGGACGGAGGTGGGGTTCCAACATGACACTTAGTCAATGCAGGGTTGGTCGGTCCAGACGAAATTTACGGATGACCTCAGAATCCTCCATGTCCGCCAGCAATTGGTAAGGGCGGTAAATGTTTGGTCTCCGCCTAGGAAAGATGGAAGTGGACACATGTAAAAGCAACACGCCACATGGCATTTTCACATACACATAACTAATATGACTGAGCAAGAACATGAGTCACAGAACAGCTGTCAAGCAGGGACAGCACAGCCACAATACACTTACACAGGTCTCCTACCAATAGCAATGGGCAGTGACACAAACCATTGCTATGAGCATGCACATGGGGATCTAGGCCTCAATGACTTGTGAGGCGTGCTGATGGGGACAGACTGCATATTCGGCAAGCGGCAACACCACGGCAACATGACTGGCTGCTGTGCATCACACTGCTTCCGAGGCTGGATGAGTATGGCACACACCAACGACGATGTGGGCACAGGCTGAGCGGCCAAAACAAGTGGGACCTGTGGCACGAGGGGATATGAGACAGTCATTGGTGTCACCACTGCACCCTATGTACAGCACTGTACGGATCACACCTCCAGAAACATTGACAGGTGTACACATTGACAGCCCCATGCCAACACGGCTGTGTGCTTGCAAATACACATCACATGTGACACGTAACATTGCACGTGCCAACTGGCAGATGTACATAGTGAGAGATGGCATGTGTGTGCATATGCATTTACCATGCACCCATGCCAATGTGCAGATGATGACATGCTAACAGACATGTGGAGGCCGGCCACTGGCCGTCCCTGCCTATGCACACGGCATGTTGTGGCCCCGTCCATTGTGCACCTGCACCCACACGCACATCATGGCCACACCTGCAGATGCAGTGCGCACATCATACTGTGTGGTGCACATGGCATCAGCGGACTGTACCCGCCATGGGCCAGGCCCTTACGGCCAACTCCAATGACCCTCGCGGTTGCACCCTGCGTGTTCCACTATGGAGGTAAGCGTCCCGGGCCAGCTGGGAGCAGGCCAACGTCTGCAATTGGCAATGCAGGTCTCAGTGCACTTGTTGACCGTGTGAATGTCAGGCTGGGGCCATGCTGCCCCTCTCAGTCCCAGCAGGCCTGGCCTGCACATTGACTGCACAATGCCAGTAGGTGACCGCACCGACTGCCTAGTGTGTTGCATGTGTCTCCTGTTCAGGACCCTCCGGATGGGCGCTAACTCAGTACTGACTATTGGACACACCATGCCTCGTGATAGGGATGTGTGTGTGGGATAGTGGCACTGAATGTGACCTCCGTTGCGGGGTGGGCCATGCACAGGGCGAGTACGTCGATGATTGCGCAGTGTTGGTCACAGTGGGTGCACCCACACAGATGTGTTGCCCTGTGTTCATTTTCTCTGTCCGCCTGATAATGGTCTGTAGATGTGGGCAGACTACACATTGGTCGATGTGCTGTATATATGCATGTGCCTTCACACCAGGCACAGCTGCCCCTGCACATGTGACCCCTGCTGCACTCGCTGCTGGGTCTGTAGAGCTGATGCACCATCTGTGCGTGGGACGGACAGCTCTCCTCACTTCCGTCATTGCGCATGTCATCACTTTGCCGCAGGTGACATGGATCATGGAGGGCCGACATGTACGCGTGGGTGGACTACACAAGATTGTCCAATGGTTGTCACCCCCAGTCAGTGCTTCGAATGGGACGGATGTTGTGCTGGTAGTAATTTCGATGTGGCGGGTGGGCGGGGCTAGGTGCGGGCTTACATGCAGGACATGGGAGGGTAATCGGATTAGCGATTAGTTGCAATACACACGAGACACGTCTTTTCCTGTCCACATCAGGGGCATTCCTTGAACTCACTGACAGTAAAACAGTCATCTTTCACCCTGTCCTCATGGCCTCCCCTCGCTCCCCCCAATCTGCATTTGCACCTGAGAAGCTAGCGCATGCACAAGCAGCCCCAAGCTCGCCCCAGAGAGGCCAAGGTGTGTATGTGTGGGTCCAGTTGAACAAGTGGTCTGTCTCACGGTATGATGTGTGGCGGGACGCCGTCCACCTGCGTGGTGCCCCGACTCGAGACACGGGCAACATAGACAATGCATAACAGTCTCCGCAGTCCGGATACACCACCTGCAACACACAGAGGCTGTAGCTGCCCTAGTGGCCCAGGCCGCGTCCATCTGGAGCTAATGGACCCACACATTCACTGTTTGGCCTCTCTGGGGCGGGCTCGGAGCTGCTTGCGCACGCGCTGGCTTCTCTGTTGCAATGGCATGTAACGTGTGTGGAGATCTAGGCAATGGGTGGGATGGTGCGAGCCACCTTCCGTGACGTCACTCCTGCTCGTGATGTGTGCATCCCCCCAATAATTCCATATGACTTGTGCCATGCTACACATTGAGGATGTGTTGCCTGCGTGATGTGACCAGGAGGAGCGCGCCAAGACCTCTCACCCACCATGCTCCACGGCCATCCCGTTCCCTGGATTGCCTGTGCAGGTGGACAATGTTGGGGATACACCTGGTCGACAGGGGCTGTGTGTGCCTTGTCAAGAGCCTGGCGGGCGCACAACAGGATCCAGCTTGTCCACAGAGGGTGGGCTGACGTGTACGCCTGATACCGCATTGTTCGTGTGCCCGGCTGCTGTGCACACACGTGTTCACATTCCCCCCCGACAGGTGGCCTTTACCAATGCCCAGGAAAGCGGTAATGTGCAGTTCCGGAACCCTCCCAACACAGCGTGTTTCAACATTGCATGTGCGCATCTACCCGTCACACCCACCCACCTGAGCAATGCGTCAATCCCGCTTCACACGACACATGTGTGTCTACCACAGTTGTGCTACTCATTTGCGTTGACATCCAATGACAGTGGACTACATGGTCATCTCACGACTGCCGTGTACTTCACACACTCTCATCCTCTCACATTCGTACTTGTGAAAAGAATCAGCAGAGACAGATTTTTTCTTCAAACAATGTATTGTGACTTATGTCCTCTGTGATGCAGTATAGTGGACACTACTGGCAGCGGAATGCATGTGGAGGATATACTCAGCATGATTACACATAGCATAGGGTGTAGGGGTACATGTGATTAGCTGTTGCATGTGGGATGTGGGCTTCAGAGTTACATCTGCTTGGCCGTTGCTGTGCTAATGTACATTTGCAAATTGCTGCGGAGCTGCTGACTTTGACACAGACGGTATACATGTAGCCTACCAGACCGCTTGGCATCATGGGCACAGTCCATCTCAGTTCCATGTGACAGGTTTGCTGCTGTTGTTCCTCATGCACGCGTGCATGTGAGATGACATCAGGGCATGGGCTTGCGTGCATGCAACGGCGTCCCACTTGTTGTTGCAATGTGGTGGCTACTGGACATGTCACAGTCACTGTGGTCGTGTTGTTGTTGTATGCACTTGTCGTCCATGCAAAGGTCCTGGGACGGAATTTCCGGGGAGGGGGGGGGTGCAGCTCTCACATACTCCAGCCGAGCGATTCCTGTCCACTGAGCGGTGCATATGTCCATGGGCGCAGGATCCATGTCATGGCATAGTTGTACGTGCAGTTCTGTCCATGTGGGTGCGATACACAAATCCCATGCCACTGCCTCCCCCGATACATGGTGAGTTCCTGGATGTGATGGGGAACAGAGTGCATGTCCCGGACATATCCGATGTCATGGCAGTGTCGTTGATGGTGTGGTATCAGTTGCAGGTCGTTTGGTCTGGCTGTTGTGGTGGTAACTGGCCAGTCCGTGCGGAAGCTAAGCATGGGTACAGTGTCGGACATCATGGCTCAGTTGGGGGAATTGCGTCGGGGTCCGACGAATTGACAGGTTGTTAGGTATGCGATGGCTTCCTGCAGGGCTTCCATGTCATTGGTGGTATACATGTTTGCCAGCCAATGTAGCGGATGGTGGCTGTCAAGGTGTTGTTCGTAAGTTGTCCCTTGTAGGAGCATGATGGGGCATGCTGGATGACATTCGATGTAGCTGTGATCCATGATCCGTCGTGTGGAGGCACAGTGGTCCCATTGCAGTGTGGATGCGATGTTCGCCACATACGCCATGCCCCCATAGGCTGAACAGACCCTGTCGTGGGCGTCCAGAGGGTGGAATAGTGGTAGCAGGTCCGCCCTTGGACATGCCGGGTTGGAGAGACACAAATCCACAGGATGGTGGAAGGGACACCTCCGACAGTAGAAGACGGGGATGACGCAGCTGAACAATGCGATGCGGTAAGTCAGTCGGTAACTTACGTTCAGCAGGGACAGGGGTTCACATCCCATTATCTGTATCAGGTTATGTTTGTACAGCTTGACCTGTCCGGCGTAGTTGGGTAGGTGTGTTGATAGTGCCATTTAGCTGCAGGGCGATGTGGTGGCGGGCTCCGGCTGTGTGTGCAGTCTGCAGAGTGCAAGCTCCGAGGTTGCTGTGAAGTCTGTGATGGTCGTAGGGGGGCAGGACTTGTGTTATGTTAGCTTGTGCGGAGGACACGGGCCCTCATCCCACATGCTTCTCTGAATGTTCAAGGTCAGTGGTGTGTGTGACTCCTTCCAGATAACTTGCATGGGAACGACATGGGGGAGTGTTTTCATTTCTTTTTCCCGTTCGGAATGTTCTTAGGTGATATGCGCTATCTGCCCTGTGGTCGGTTTCCTCTGCATGCCTGTGTTGGTCTTTTTTTGGGACAATGGCTGTATTCTCCGGCTTGTCTAGTCGGGATGTGGTTTCGGAGTTGGAATGGAAGGTCATTCAGTGCTGTCTGCTCTCCCGTGTGTGGGCGGCAGGCTGCGTTTCCGCTATACGTTGGGCCTTGTGTGTGGGTGTTATTCTTGGGACCACCTGTTGTCGGTCCCCGGGCTCTTTGGTGTTACGTTTTGCATGTCTTGTTAATGGGTGCAGGGTGGTATGGGTGTTTCTGTGTGGTACTGGTGTACCTTTTACCGACGGGGCCCATATTCTGCTGGGTGGTGTTGCCGCCGCTGTGTGCTTCGCCATGTTTGTCACACAGGGGTGTGTCCTACTATTGCGTGACTTCACTGACATGTGGGCGTCGGTTGTGTGACGTTGGGTGGTGACCATGAATTGGGCGTTGGGGACATGACTGTGGCAGGCCTGTCACGTGTCATGTGCGTTCTGGGTGGGGCTGGTGTGTGTGGTGCTTGGTTGTGACCCTGTGTTGTTTGTGTGCGACGCATACATGGCGCTGTGGTTGGGCTCTGCGTTGTGCGCATGTGTGGCTGCGTCATCGCCGCAGCGCTGCGGTGCCGTGACGGGGTCGTTAGTTCCTGGTCCCAGGTGGTGGGTCCACGATATTTGCGAGATGTTACAATTTGCCCTGTGTGACATTTGTGGGTGCAGTGGTGGATGTGTCGTGTCCACGCAGGGGTGTCGGGGGGGGCATGTCCTCTTTTTCCGCCCTTGCACTGTGTGCGCTGTTTGCGTGCCCTTGTTGTGTGTGTGCCTACCTGCGTCGACGCGGCACGTTGCCTCCTATGTGGTGCATCAGGTAGAGCATGGGGAGGGCCTGCAGTGCTGGATTCATGCTCGGGGGCGCCGCCTCTTCGGTGTCCGTGCTCGGCGTTCGGGTTCCCGCTTTGCTTTCACGTACGGTATCTCTTAGCCGTGGGAGCTGTTTGTTTGCGGCATCGTAATTTGTACGCCGGGCGGTACGTGATTTCGTCGGACGGTGTGTCTCCGTTGGGCTGCGCCGCTACGTGTACGGGCGCACTTTGATGGCGGACGGCGTCGCTGGCTTGCGGGCGGTGTTTGGCTGCCTTTTCACATCATAATTTGGCGGGCGTGTGGGCTGCTGCGTGCGGGCGGTTACTGGTGGTTTTTGCATCCGCCAGCACGGCGGTAGTGCTTCCGCCCGCCATCCTAATGGGCCCCTATGTTTTTAATAAATATTTATTGGTATTGGTAAATAGTTTAGAGTTATTAAATAATTCATTAATTATTTAAAAAAATTAATTTATTTATAAGTATGTTATTTGTCACTTCTACGCTATCCAACACTTTCCCTCCTGTTGCACTCCCTGGAGTGGGAATAGTAATTTCTACCCCTACGCTATCCAACACTTTCCCTACTGGTGCACTCTCTGGAGTTGGAATAGTAATTTTTACCCTAAGCTATCCAACACTTTCCCTACTGTTGCACTCCCTGGAGTGGGAATAGTAATTTTTACCCCTACGCTATCCAACACTTTCCCTACTGTTGCACTCTCTGGAGATGGAATAGTAATTTTTACCCCTACGCTATCCAACACTTTCCCTACTGTTGCACTCCCTGGAGTGGGAATAGTAATTGTTACCCCTACGCTATCCAACAGTTTCCCTACTGTTGCACTCCCTGGAGTGGGAATAGTAATTTCTACCCCTACGCTATCCAACACTTTCCCTACTGTTGCACTCCCTGGAGTGGGAATAGTAATTTTTACCCCTACGCTATCCAACACTTTCCCTACTGTTGCACTCCCTGGAGTGGGAATAGTAATTTCTACCCCTACGCTATCCAACACTTTCCCTACTGTTGCACTCCCTGGAGTGGGAATAGTAATTTCTACCCCTACGCTATCCAACACTTTCCCTACTGTTGCACTCCTGGAGTGGGAATAGTAATTTCTACCCCTACGCTATCCAACACTTTCCCTACTGTTGCACTCCCTGGAGTGGGAATAGTAATTTTTACCCCTACGCTATCCAACACTTTCCCTACTGTTGCACTCTCTGGAGTGGGAATAGTAATTTTACCCCTACGCTATCCAATATTTTTTCTTAGTGTTGTTTTTTTGGGAGTTGTAATAGTTTTATTCCCTACGCTATTTAATATTTTTTGAATTATTTTAGTTAATATAGTATATAATTAATTTTAAAAATATTAAAAGTAAATTAATTTTTTAAATTTGTTATACATAATTATTTAATTTTTATTTATGTTATTGTTTTATGTGTATAGATGTATTTGTAATTTATAATATTTTTTAATAATTTATAATTTATTAAAATAATTATTGAAACTTATTATTAAGTAAGTATATATATTATATATTATTTGTATATGTTTAATTAATGTTTTATTTAATTATATATGTTACTTATTAATTTTAAATATTATCAAATATTTTTAACTATGTTTATTTTAATTATAAGTATTATTTAGTTTACTTTACATATTATTTTTAACAAAAAAAACGATATTTTTATAACGATATTTTTGACATCGATATTTTTTTCCGATATTTTTGTACTTACCATGTTGTAGATAGGATGTCGATATTCTTGACATCGATATTTGTGTTGCGATATTTTTGTAGGTCGATTTTTTGACCTTCGATATTTTGTCAGTGATTCGGGCTAGATACTTGTGACTTCTACTGTGAGGGCTTACATAAGGCAATACCCAGTGCTTCACTAAGCGCTACAATATAAATTAAAAGACGGAAATATTGTCTTCATTTTTAAAAATCCACTCCGATGAGAAAAAGGGGTGGGAATATTTTGATAAGTGAAAGCAGCGCACCAAGGATGTTACAAGTAGTCCTAACCCCTGCGACCGGGGCCAAACTAAAGACGGGAGGAAATGTTCATTCATATACAGCATTACCAACCGGAGAAACGTTTACACACTCACACGTGCATGCACATATATACAAGAACACACACACAGGCACTCCTACATCCCTACGAATATGTGCACACTTAGACACATATGCATGCAGGCATGCACGTGCACATATACACGCACACACTTTTTTTTGTCTCACCCCTGTGAGATGCCTTGAATGAAATATTCAATTTACATGTTTGGAAAATGTAAGCATTTGAAGTGCTCTGATGGGGGCAACAGACAGATGCAGATACAAGGCAGATAGGGTGGCAGACATAGAAACAAGAGACAGATGAACAGATGGAGATAAAAGGCAGATATGGCGGCAGACAGAAACAAAATACAGAGATGAGTGTATGAGACGGTGGAGAGCGATACAGAAAACACAGACGGGAGAAACAGAGGTACAGATGTGAAGAAGCAAGAGATATTAAGGACAGAGAGCGAGATGAGGCACCATGGGTAATGAGCAGGCCCGGTTCTAGCGGGTGGGCCGGGTGGGCCAGGCCCACCCAAACATGAGCCTGGCCCACCCAAACAGGAGCCTTGGCCCTCGCAGTGAGGGCTTGAAGGCAGGCGCACAATGCCATTGGGCTCAAAGTGCTTCAACCCCAAGCCCCCCCGTGTGTGTCAGCCGGGGCCGAGACAGCTTCCCGGGCGCACACACACACAGACAGTTTTAGAGATTATCGCAGCCCAGCCACACCTGAGTACTTCACAGGTCTTTAAAAGACCATTTACATGTTAACGAGGCTTTGTTTATTTTTTCACCCCTTCATCTCCACATTGCGAAAGGCGACAAATCCTTTCTTTGACAATGGTAACCTTCGCCTACTGTCCTGCTGCGTGGATATTTCTTTTTCTATGCAGCCAGGAGAAATGAAGTTTGTTTATTCCTATTCACCTTTCCTGACCCCTGCAGCTGCTTATCACATCAGGCTGTGACACAAAGTTTGACTAATGGAGTAGGTAAGAGAATGTGTTACTATTTGTTTTTCTTTTTAAAATCTGCACAGGCCCAGCAGGACACATACTTTGTGTGTGCTTCATTTAAACAGTTTTTATCATTATCATGGCCGATGCAGGACAACAATAAGACAATACAAAATGCCCAGATAACGCTGATGATTAATGATCCTGCTGGAGAGCAATAATTTGTCTGTTAGTAGTTTTTAAATGCAGATGAACTGTATTTTATGTGGAAGCTCAGTGGGTTACTGCCTTTGTCACAGAGATCCTTGTGTTACTTGCAGTTCAGAAGTTACAATCCTAACATAGGACAGTGACCAATGAACTGTCATCAAAGAGCTGCATGCAAACCTGATTGGTATAGTTAAAACTTCGCTTTTTTGTTTTGTGATATAGTTAGAACTTCCTCAGTCTTTCATTATTCTAATGTTGCTAAAATGAGTATGTTTGGGCAGATATACATTTTTATCAGTAAAGCTGACCCCCAACAAATGGAGTACTCTTTAAATCCTGAGTTTGTGTTTCCCCAGACCAAACCCTCTTAAAATATACTGCCCACCAGTATGGATGCCATGTGATTCATACACCTTGTAATCCTCATTGGCTTATGTGACATTCCCTGTAGACTAATTTACATACTTGTATGATTCATTGTCTCTGTATAATGTGTGCGTGGTGTAAAGTACTGACACACACTACACTGATATGAGTAGCGCTATACAACAAATGAAATGCATATGAGAGAGGGACTACGTAAAGATGAGGGGCACTGTTGGAGGGTGGCAGTGAGGGAATCCGAGGAAGAGGTCATGGGGTGGAGGGGGGAGCTAGGGAGAGATGAGGGGCACTGGTGGAGGGTGGCAGTGAGGGAATCCGAGGAGGAGGTCATGAGGGGGAGGGGCTATGGGGAGATGAGGGGCACGTGTGGCAGTGAGGGAATCCGAGGAGGAGGTCAATGGGGGGCCATGGAGAGATGAGGAGCACTGTTGGAAGGTGGTAGTAAAGGTATTTACGGAGAAAGAGGTTATTGGTGAGGCACAAAAAAAGAGCTTTGCATCAGCGCTGAAGCCGGCCCTGTCATGGCCTTTCTGTTTTTGTTTATTTAATTAGCAGTCGGGTCATAAGGGCTACTGTGGAACATACTTTAAAGTGCATGCTAATTACATTTACTGCTATATTCAATGTTTTAAGTTTGAAGGTGATTTTACTAATGTTTTTACTAGGAAAAATGAAAGTGGAGCCCGATGGTGCCTGATATGGGGCTGGGGCCCAAGGTCAGCTGTGAGAAGGTGCACTGGAGAGGAGTAGTGGATAATCAAGCCTGTAAGGGAGTGTTTTGCAGAGTCCGGGGTCAGGTGGAGGTAGTAATGAAGAGGGATTCTCCCTGAAGGCTCGCACAGAGGGAGCCCGAGATGTGTCACTTGCCTGATACTCCCACCTCAGAAACCTCCTCTTCCCATCAAAGGAACATTACATGGAAAAAACACTTTTTCAGAGTGATAATATTTAGAAAAAGATTTGGAAAAGAGTGCGTTTTACTGGGCCTTGTAAAACTAAGAAGAGATAAAGGAGGGCTCTGAAGCAGGCCTGCCTAGACATATATGAGACAAATCGAGCCCGCAGTGGCCCACCCAAATGCACCCTTGGCCCACCCAAATAAAAATTCCTGGAGCCGGCCTGGTAATGAGAGAGTGCAAGAGAGGAAGGGGCGAGAGAGATGAAGATAGAGGTGAGTGTGCAAGATAAGAAAGAAAGAAAAAGGGGAAAGAGATGAAGACACAGAGGTGAGTGGGTAAGGTGAGAGAGAAGGAGAGAGGGAGAGATGGGGTGACGGGTGAAGGAGTAATACGAGGGAGCAAAAGAGAGAGGGAAAGAAATAATATAACACTCACAGCACAAATGCAAGCACAGTCAGGCATCACAAGGCACAGGCAGACAGAAGCGCACTCATATAACCCAATTAGACACAAGAGAACAAAAAGGCATACACTGAAAACATCTTAATAACATATGGATGACCTTTAAACTGAAAGAGGCTGACGTACAAAAACTGAATTTGTTTTACTGATTATTATGTAACACTTAAAACAAATCAAAAGCAAGTTCCTGTGTGTATCTTTTAAAATTAAAGTTTAAAAGAATAACCTTGAATTGTACACTTCGTCATGTACAAGCAGCTGAGCCCGGGATCACCAGGAGGCACTTAACCACCGCCCCATGTCTCCGCTGTGCAGCCTAGCATATTGAGAGGTACAGTACAGCAGATCTTTAGTGGGGGCAACTAGAAATAACTCAGGAGCCAGGTCATGCTAGCACCTTGATGTATTCTAGTGGGCACTATAGGCAGAGATTTGACAAACAATGATCGCAGACCAAAGGTACGTCAAGAGGCTCAAAAGGTGACTCAAATGTGCTCCTACACCCACAAATAACCCCGGGATGTCAAGAGATTCTGATGCAGAACACAGCAGATCAAACAAGAAAGCACAACACTATCAATAAAAATCCTAGCCTCTGACAATCCCTTCCCTCCCCCGCTGGGTCAGAGACGGAAGCACTCAGAAGCAGTCTGTCAACGCCTCCTTTGACAAGTGTGCTGATGAAGTGCGTGTTTGCCATGTAATTTCATGTGTTCTCTCGCTGTCACTTTCACTCTGACCTGCACTCATCTCACCCACAGAAATGCGCATTAATAGGCTACGGCGGAAGGGCTCGCCTCCACGATAGAGACTGGTACCCAGGCTTCTCGCGCCGCCTCGGAGCCACTTACGGACTAATGGAGTTCAATCTGTGTGAGTGCGGTCCAGCTCATGCACAGAATGCGGGAAAGTGCTACTTAAACTGCATCGTTTACAAACATCAGCTCTGAACTGGGCTAATCATGAGAGGCGGAAATAGAAAACAGAATTCAAGATCGCTCAATAACCAAAACAAGAAAATTTCTAAATAAAAAACAGCCCAAGGCGATGGAATAAGCAATGAGACAAACTGCAAACAGAGACGCCATGGTGGCAGTGAATTGCCGGAGCGGGGAGAGGCTGCCGACTCACCTCGCTACCTGAAGGAGTCAGACGGGCTAGATGACAGGCTGGCAGGGAGATGAGTCTGCACAACACGCCCAGCAGCTGCAGCGCTGGTGGTGGTGTGATGCAGAGGCAGCTGCCGGGACAAAAATAGACAAGAAGCGCCCCCCATTGCCAAGAGTGTTGTGTGTGGTGCCCACCACTGCCATTGCACTGACGAACAAGGGCAAAAAAGAGTCCTTAAACACAAGAGTTAAAGAGCTGAAAGAGCACGAAAGCGGACGAAAACTGTAGTTAGGCTATGCTGCTTCCGGAATAAACGGAAGTGACACATCCTAACTGCAGCCAATAATAAGCCCCATAAGAAAAGTTATGCCAACGTTAAACAAATGGCATGGGGAAGGAGAAATTACCCGGCAATAGGCGGAGTTTCTCCCAACATACAGATTACTTCATGCCTCGTAGAGGCAGCGCATGCGCTGCCCTATGCAAGACCTAAAAATCGATATTATAAACGATATTTTTACAAACGATATTACTGACTTCGATATTTGAAAAAACTATATTTCTTACCTTACTGTCGATATTCTGGACCACGATATACTTGCAGTTGATATTCTTGTATCACGATATTTGCAACTCGATATTATGGCAGTTCGATAATCACAACTCGATATTCTGGCTGTGCACCATTCAGATTAGGGAGAGGTACTACTTTGAATCCTTCTTGGTGTCTGTTAAGGTCTGCTGTAGAGAAGCGGCCACATATTGCTTTTTCACGTGGTCGATGGACACCTGTCTGTTTGTCGTTGAGCCAGGGAAAGGAGGCAGAATCACAGTTCTGTTCCCTTTTACCCCAAGAACATTGACAGTGGTCTGTAGCATGGTTCGAAAGTCTTGTCATGGGTTTTTTCACAAACTAGCTCTCCAACTTTGGGAACTCACCGGTCAGCAGCACTGATAACCTTCTCTTCACAGGTGGTGGCGTCAGAGTGTTTCTCCAAGCCACATTTATCTTTATCCGCCACCTTCCCAGGATTATCGAAGTCAGGCACATACATAGGAACTTTGAAGAGAATCTCATATGGAGTGTGTCTTCTTAATACTTGTATAGGCATGTTATGTAATGCTCTACGGACTAAATACAGATTATGGTACCAACTAAGACCTAATTTAGCACCCTAGCAGTCAAGGCTTGTTTAATCATGCCGTTAGTGCGTTCAGCAACAACGTCATTCAATTTGGCTTTAAGCTGGTTGTTGAATTGAAGACAAACTTCCAGAGGAGACATTGAATCCCTGCAAGCAAATTAATGAACTGCCCCATACGCTATCAGACACTGCAAATCTTGTACTACTGCTGAAGCACTCACATTTCTCTGTGGCCAAGCCCATAGAAATCCAGAACATGATTCAATTGCTACCAATATGTACTTATATCGGTTGACTGACAGAAGTGGACAGATTTGATCCAAATAAATCTCCCGAAAGGGGATGTTTGAGAATGTGAGAGAAGTTGGCATGGTGGAGGGTTTAATGCCCTGACAAATGTCACCCTGCCTAACATAATCCCTAATGTAATCCCTAGTCTGTTTATATAAAGCAGGCCACCAGTAGCGCTGCTGTAGCACTGCTATGGTTGCATTGACCCCTGCATGAGCAGATGCCAATCCCTCATGGGCTTCCTTGATTAAATCTAATCTAGACAGATTATTATCCTGTCGCCTACTCCTGGTACTGTGACTACAAGAATGTTGTCTGAATTAAGGGTGTAGGAGTAGTTGGGAGGAAAGCCGGCAGGAGGTGTCCCACCTTGCTTTGTTGTATTTATGCCTGTTAAGACATCTGCGTCAATCTTTGTTTGAGATCAGGTTGGGTTGCTGCTCTACTAGTCCGAATTGCAGCCTTAGCAGCTAAATCGGTCACACAGTTCTCTTTAGCGGGAACGCCATCACTCTCATGCCCAAAGTGCTCCTCACATGGACCAGTGGAGGCTTATCTTGTAAGACAGATACCTTTCCCCAAAGCTGTTTATTCTTTATAGGTTTTCCATTTGAATTCTCGAATCCAATCAAACACCAGTGCTGCAAGTCATTGTAACCTTGCACATAGAAGGATGAGTGGGACACAATAAGTGTGGAAACTGAAGAGTCAGTCTTGCGTAATGTAAGTAACAGGGCATGTAGTTCTGCATGCTGTGCAGTGCTGTCACCCAGGATTTTAGTGTGGGTGCGCAGTGGATGGAATTCACCATCCTTCACTACACCTCGCGCTGCTGCGTAGTCTGGTGAGTACTTGTAGTTTGTTCCTATTGCTGGTTGGGCAGAACCATCGGTATAGAATACTCTTTGGTGAAACTCAATGGCCACCGTTGTTGGAGTTAGAACAATGTGTTGTTCATATTGGAGAAAAGACTGTGTATGAAGAGTAGTATTGCACTGGAACTTTATATCCACTGCACTTAAAGAAGAGGCTCAATGCATTCACCTTGGGTGTAGGGCTCGAGCATTGGGAATGCTTGCTTTGGTTGTTGCCTCTAGTGCCTGTATGGGAGAAACAACAATTATATGTTTTGCCCTCTGCCAAGGGGAGCTCCTTCAGGTTAGCTGTTTGCAGAGTTGCAAGGATTTTTTCAATGGAAGCAAAACATGGTTAAGCTAAGGAGTACAAGTGAGACTTGTAAGCAATAGTAAAGGTCGGTCCTCCGTTGTAGGTCACATAGGTATAACCATAGTGACTGGGTGTGAGTCTGATAACTAGGTTGGCCTTATTTTCCCGAGTTTGGTCTCAAGCATATCTGCTTGTCGTGGACACAAGATATCCGTGTGGGTGTTTGTCCACTGTTTGGCTGAAAATGTGGGAGAAATCAGGTCATACAAGGGGTTCACTCCCTCAACATAGTGAGGCAAGCAAGTACAACCAAAGTTAAGAAATCCCAACAGGGATTGCAACTTTTTCAGTGTATTGGGAGGCTGCAAGGTAGCACACTTCTGAAGAAAGTCCAGGGCCATACCCTTGCACTTGATAACTCGTATCCTATGAAGGTCACCATCAGGTAAGCAATCTTCATTTTCTTAAAATTAATTTAGTAACCATGTGATGTTGATATGGTCACAACTCTATCTACCCTAGTTAGATGCAGATCTAAATCATCATTGTATGAAAATACCTCGGGATTTGGTTGTAAGAGCTCCATGATGCTCTCTTAGAATAAGCCAGGACTGTTCTTATAACTTATAGGCAAGTGTTGAAATGAGAACCTCACCCCGTTGACACTTAAGGCTGTTAGATACTCACTTTCAGGTGCTATATCGAGTGAAAAACCCAATGGAGCTGTCCATGGTAGTTTTATATTTTTTGCACTCCAGGTTGGTCATTAAACCTGTGCTGTGAGCATTTTGCACTGAGTAGGTCCATATATGGGATTTTATATTCCTGTTGTCTAAAACTATCCTATATGAGCCATCTGGTTTGGAGAAGGGAAAAAGGGGCATGTTCATTGGTGAAAGGCAAGGTACTATTATGCCCTGATAGTGCAACTGATCTAATATTGCTTTTATACCACATTTTGCTTTTGGCTTTAAAGGGTATTGTGCTTGTGCTTTAGGTTCGGTGTGTAAGGGGATGACATGTGGACTTGAGTGTTTGCCTCACCCGCTTGATTTCTGTGTTAGGCCAGAGCCTTTCTTGCAGATGTAAATTTTCCTAAGGTCTTCAGGTACTATGGGAGAAAAAGCAACTCTTATTATTTCCTGCCCCCAGGGCGCTTCCCTAATAAAGACTGGATGCCAGTCCTCTTCCTCTAGGATGATATCATAATCATCATGCAATTGTGACTAGAAGACTGCTTTAATGGTACTTGGTATATCCCCTTCAATTTGGATATTTAAATTATAAACCCTATCAGGGTCATTTTAGTGTTTAACTGGTGTTTCAATTTGTATAAAATGATCAGTTGGATTCACATCCAGAAATCTCCTGCAGCTTCTGATGCACTAGTGTGACTTCTGCTGCTCTGCCTAGAAGTGCTCTTGCCTAAGTCCTGTCTTCCATGAGAACTCATAGTAGCTACTTTGTTCTTCTTCACTGAAGCTTTAGAGTCCAATCCTTTCACCCCCTCTTAAGCTGACCTCTGTCTCTTATCCTGCTTCACTTTTCCTACTGTACTCCTCCTTTCTTCGGTACTTGGATCAACACCCTCTCTCTGCTTATTAACCGTCTGAAAAGAATATGAAGAACGGCTATCAGAATACTGATACCATTCAGGTTTTCTAATATGTTTTGTGGTCTATTAGGTTATAACCACCCCTATCGGATCCCAAGAAGCGGGCAATCCAGTCCATCTTTTCTCTTTGTCCCTCTGTTTCTTCTTCCCTTCCATTGTAGATTTCTATTTAACAGAACCCTCAGTGTCACTTTTAGGTTTTAAATGTTGCTTAATCGTTTGTGTACTCAAGGTATCAAGACCCACAGAGGTATAAACTTTCACAATTATTTTTGGGAGTTCCCGTTCTTGATTTGGAACCTCTTCCAGTCCCTGATATCTAGGCAGAATGGAAGCTTCTCCCTTAATGTTGCTTAGAATGATAGATGAAACTGTAGAAAAGTTCTCCATTAATTTCTTTCCTAGTCCAGAGCTAGTGGATCACTGTGCTCATTATGTATCTGTTTAAGTACGTCAGGAAGAACTGTCAATGACGCGTGTCATGCATTCTGGTGTAAATATATGCACAGATGCTTCCCCAGGTGTTACACTCCTCTACAGTTGGCACCATCTGAAGGGGGAGACACATAGTCAGTATTCTGTGTTTGACTTGGGGTCTAGTGTATGGATATACTGCTTCTAACTGGTTTGTCCTGAAAGCAATCAAGAAGACCATTTTGTCACAGTTCATGGTGACTTTTCCCATGATGACATTAATAGTATGTGGACTAATGGTTTGTAATTGTCTAGGTGTGGCTGGTCCCACTGCGAGAGCAGGTCCGGAGCTCAAAGTATTTTGTACGAACTGTATAAGTCTCCTGTATAAGACACCTGTATAGTTTAAAACCTCAATCACTTCAGTGGGTGCTAGGCTGTTGAGGCGAGGAACAGGCGTGTAGCCAGCCAAGACCGGCTTATAGTTTTCCGGTGGGTCTATCACTTTGTAGGCACAAAACTGCACTGAGGCAGTATTGATTGGCTCAAACTCCACCCATGAGTAAAATGTCTCAAAGGCATATGCAGTGTGTGCAGCTATTATAAAAGAAACTGCCACCCTTTTGTCAGGGACACCGCAAGCTTTGAGATGCTGAGTGATTGTTTCCCTGTGATTGTCCCCTATCACAATTGGTGCCCCCCATGGTGAACAGTTTCAATTGAAATTGGACTCAAAGAATTAGAAAACCCACAGAATGAGGAATAACCTTTTAAAAGTCAAGCTTGATAAACCCACGGAAAAAGGTGCTCCCTTATCCCCAGTAGGAGGTAATCATGACTACTATGGACGTCTCCGTAATGATGTAATAATAGTTCAGGTGTGAATAGTGAAAGAACTACTCGAGAGGTAACAGTAAGATACAAGTACCATGTTGGGCGCCAACTGTTGCATAAACTACGACTTTGGCGTAGTTAGTTCTATAAGGTTTGCTTTCTCACCCCACGGGTGACAAAGGTAAACTTGGTTCAATGCACCAATGCTGAATGTGAAAGACGTTATGGTAGCCCTCAGAACCTTGCCCAATACATAGTTGAAGTAGAGCTATTACTTTTGGGTTACTAACAATCCCTCCAATGGGATCAGGGGCACCGGCGCAACAGAAACAAACCCATTTAGTTATTCACAGTATCACACTCACATTGCACTAAGAAGAATAGACACTGTTAGCAAAAACATTTATTATAGCGAGAACCTACTTTTCAGCACATCTAAACCACCTACACAGGATATCATAAAAACAACAAGAAGGCATGTTGTGAACAATGAGGATAAAATGAACATGGTTAAAATGTGATCTAAAACCTAACACCCTAAAACCTACTTCTATATGCTGCATTAGGACAGCATGAAGAGTAGAACAAATTGCATGCTAGAGTTTCTTAGGTAGTAGCAACGCATTGCATACCTTGTTGACATCAATAGCTGTCGTTATCAGCGGAGGCATGAAGGCAGTGTTCCCTGCGACTGCAAGTATGTGCTGTGGTAGTGTCCTTCCTCCGGGACACAGCTTTATCAGCACTAGGTGAGATGCAGCATGTTTGAAGTGCGATGGCAGTAGGTGAGACCAATCTAGTGCGATCATCTGGGTGAAGAACCTTTCCTGACCAGTGGTCCAGTGGCAGCCCTTATATAATAAATCTTATCAGAGGCTGAATGTTCTGACATAAGTTTAGGAATGTCTGGCATAGGTTATGCGCATCAAGGTGTACGTCCTAGCCTTTCCTTATGAACATATAAGGTGAAAAGACGACAATTCAGACTACACTATTTGGCCATATATCTGTATTTATTCTTATTTTACCTTGGCATGGTGATAAGTAGACTTGTTCCAGACAGATGTCGTATCAGGTGATATTTCTATGTCATTAGCCCAATGACTTGACACTTTCATGGTTCCTAGAAAGATAAGGTCAGATGACATCTGCAACAGTGGCAGACATAACCACGATTCTGCATAAAATTTTAAATATTGCGACTCCCGTTAGCTAAGATGGAGTCAAGGCCTTCTTAAAATGTAGTCAGGCCTTATGGGCTCTATGTCACCTTGGAATCTAAGGGAATCATTTCTGAGTATTCCAAGCCCCTTTGTAAATGCTTTCTCTTTAGACTCGGCAGTGACGTGCAATAAAGGGTCCTACGGAAAAATTACCTTTATCGAAGAGGAGAGCCACCATCCTTGCTAAGTGTTGGAGGGAAATCTGGTCCAACATATTCCTCAGTTTGTTCCTGATCTTCTTCAACTTTGTGTCTGAAAGTAAAGGCACCCGTTTGTCTGAGTCTGCCAGAAAACCCCAAAAATCTATTCTCTTTCATGTTATTAAGTAATACACCCTAGCCTCTGGGTTACTTTTATTGCCTCCTGCACCTGCATCTGCATAAGGCCCTTCTTTTGACCTAGGAATATCATGTTGTCCAGATAAATCAGCAACTTTTTAACATTTGCAGCTAGGTATTGGGTTTTACTGACAGTAAGCATAGATTCTGAACTACATATTACTACCATTGGACAAGGGTGCTGTGTCAGACACTTAGCAGAACCCACACTATCAATGATTACTTATTGTGGCCAAGAAAGCAGTAGCAATCTTTTGTTGCCTCTCCCTGTTTCCAAGCTTCGATGCCTGCAGCTCGTGCACTAACAAGTCCTCTCTTGTGTGCCAGTGCACCCATTCATGATACTGCCTTAAATCTGTAGTAAGATTAGATGCCTTTTTTACTTTTAGTAGTTATAAAATATGAACCCATAGACTGACACAGCTTTGGTGAGGGAATAACCCATCCATGGAGAAAGCAGTGTCACTTCAGTCCTTTTAATGTGGGTGATTTGCCAGTTTGGAGCTTCAAAGGGTTTACACACATGCAAATCAGGAGATGATTCATGGACTGCCGTGGGCTTGCTTTGCTCACACACTCCAATAAAAGCTCCACAATCATCCATAGTGTTTCCAGAAACTAGGCTGCTGTGCTGAGAAAAACCCCTGCTGTCTACTAGAACCGCATTGAAATAGTTGTCTCTACATCTGTGTTCATATCAGTCTTCCAGTCCCAGATTTCAAGAACATAAAAAGCCAATGTCCTGATATGGTCTCCAGAGAGATTTTGGATTAAAGAGTTCCTTGACTCTGGAGAGCATAAAATTCCGGATGACTGTTAATGTCCAGGGTGAGAGGAAGCTGCTGACATATTTGCTGACTATTGGTTAACCAGCATGCTGCTCGATAGACTGTGGTAGTCCTGCGCCAGTTGTAGGAAGATTCATACAACTGTTCCTCCTAGACAACTGTGACTCCTGACATCAGTCCAGAAAAATTATTTTTTTCTGATTTTCAAACAGCTGCTTCACAAGTGTCTAAAGACTAGGTAAAGCAAGACATCATCTGTCAAAGTGCAAACATGTTGGTTAAGAATATTGACTAGTCAGGGTCTAAGCTTTGCTGAACCTTGATCTTCAACAAAGTCTCTTTTGAAGCCCAGTTGGCCTGTTTGATTTTGGGTTTGATAAGTACAGTTCGTAACTGCATTACACCAGATGTTCTCCCTTCTGTCATTCGAACCTGGGATCTGGCAGGTTAGCCCGCACACCATTTGCCTATGTATTATGTACTTTATGTTTGTGAACTATGGACACTCATCATACCATACGTCATACCCAGGGCATTTCTCCCCATAACCTGGCAGAAGTAGGCCTACAGTATCATAGAGAATTCACAAGGTTAACTGGTGATGAAAAGGATGGCCGGTCTTTTGAGGGCAGAGAGCAACTGGTGAATACACTGCAGGTATGTAAAGGTGGTTGGAATAGACTTTCCACATGGAGAAAGAGGCAAAAGGCGTTGGTTTGAGAATGAAAGAAGGAACTTTGATGTGTACTGGGTTGAATGAAAAGGTATGCTACCTGAGGTGAAACCAAGACTCAGATATAGGAAGGCAAGGGATTCAGTGGTTAGGGAATGGGCTAGACAGAGTGATAAGGACCACATTAATGACTGGACAAACTTTCTGGAAGAAAGTACCATGCCAGAAGGCACATGCAAGCTGTACAGGGAGATATGAAATCTCAATGGGCCTAGCACCACAGAAACATGTTAGATTCCATCCATATTTTTGAGGATACTGCAAAAGATCTGCAGAGGTCTGTGCTCGACCGCAATTGGACTAGTGACAGACTTCTTTTCCCTCCCCACCGAGACTTGACGGTGGTGATGGATGTATCACTACTGAGTTGGGGTTGCCATCTGGGAGAGGCGGAGATCAGAGGACTCTGGTCTCCAGTGTAGACCCACCTCCACATCAGGTTGCTGGAGTTGTGCACAATTTACTTGGTTTTTCCATTAATCTTCAAGGGAAGAATTGTGAAAGTTCTCATGGACAACACCACCGCTATGTGGTGCTGCAACAAGAAGGGTGGGGTGGGGGTCCAGGGCCTTGTGTGTGGAAGATGTGTGACTCCGGAAGTCGCTGAGTCATCAGGGCATCTCCCAGATTTTATTAACTTGATTACAGAGCACAACCATAGCTTTTCAAAATCTGACTTTGTTGTCAGTTATTTAATAATAATAAGCAGAAAAAACATTCGTAGCCAATCTGACATTCCTATTGATACATAACAAGTCAAAGAAACTGTTCAATAAGGACAATAACAATTCTTGAAATAGTTGACACGCAGTAGATGTTTATATATGTTGACAGCCGACACGTGTTTCGTCGTAAGACGACTTCTTCAAGGCTAGTCAAAGAAATATACATGTCAATCACCTGATTTTACAATAAATGTAATTCATAATGTTACAAAGAATTTCTATTACTTCCATAAAAGAAAATACCATTATTGTTAGATTCCGGTATTTTAAATGGCCAGCGTAATATATGATAACGTAAAACATGTTCGAAAGAGTTCGAAATAGTGCTAGTGAAACCTTTACCGAAACAAGAAAATGTGAGGTTGGTTTTGAAACCAATAAAGTTGTTGATAGCAGTGTGAAGAAGATAAAATCAAACTGTGATCACCGAGATTTATTTATTAATTCACAAGAGAAAACACAGTTAAATCTAGTCTTGATTTTCAAATAAATGTGAAGCAGAAGATATATATTATATAGAGGAGAAAACATGAAATATGTGTAAAGAAGCCAATCACCACAGAAAAAAGAGAGATATTGAAATTTTTATAGGAAGGTTTTTATTAGAGGTAAAAGCTAATATAGTTATACCTCAAAAGGTAAAGATGCTAGAGATGTTTTTAATATCGCTTCAAATGATTCGAACTTCACTAGTCCACAGAATTTATCGTTCTTTGTTGGATACAGTAAGCTGTCAAGATAAAATTCATTTGGAAAATAAGAGTAAAAAGTAGAAGTAAAAAGGGGGTTGTTTTAATTAAAGCGACAAAATAGCCAAATTTTCATCTTATAACGCCCTGTAGGAGCTAAAGGCATACCTTAAAATTTTTGCGAGGTCAATGATATATACTCGCTCGTAGCCACGTATTACGAGCCATAAAGTTCAAAGGTGCAGTGGTCCAGCAGCAGAATCCCTGCTGTACAACTCCTACGAGGTAATGTAATGTAAATTAGTATATAATGTTAATTAGACCCCAAATATAAACAGGAAGCGAAAAATACTCTTAGAATAGCGAGACGGTGCCATAAGTCTTTTATTTGGTCCCCGCCAAAATAAGCAGTTAAATACTATTGATAGTCTGTCGCACGTTGTATTTAAACCAAACTCAAAACGGTAAAAGAGAGTTATTTAAAGTTCTCTTTAAAACTTTGCTTACAAAGCCAAGTCCCCAAACTAGTGGCGATTGGCTGTTGAAATGAGCAGAAATGCGGCTAGTCTTAATCTACCTGAACGAGCAATTCGTTTTGGATTTAGCTCCGACATATTCAGAACATATTTCTGTGCTTACCCAGTATCTCGGAACGTGTCTCCACTCGACCCAGTCAATCTTCAAGTGTCTCGTGTAGAGACTCTCAAATAAGTACTGCCGGTCGAGTTCCGCCATCTCTAATTTTATTTGACATTAAAAAAGGACTTCTCCTTGGCGTGAAAAGAAGGGCTGAAAGTCAGCGCCATTTTGGAACGTATTTAGTAAAGCTAGAATACATCAGTTTGTGTTACAAACCAATTTTAAAGCTCAATTTCGTACTAATTCAGTAGGATCAAAACTATGGCATTTAGTTGATCTTAAGTTTAAATAATCGTTTTATAACGATTCTAGGTTTATTTAATATATTAAGTAAAAAACATATTGTTTTTTAAAACGTCTCAATAGAAACAGAGGTATATTGATATAGTAACAGACAGAAGTTTAGCACCTTGTGAATAGTGTTTTTTCTAGAAAAGGAGAAGAAGATGGTTAGTCTTTTATGTCAACCACATCTGATTAATATTAACCATTAGCGTACAAAAGGGACTATGAACAATAATGATCAGAAATTCTTCATTAGGGTACAACACTAATTGCATATATGTTATATATTATCTCAACATATTTTTTAAGCATTAAAAACATAAATTCACAAATAGTTTAGTTTAAGGACATATTTGGTTTTTCACAAAATACATGTTTGTCTGTATTGACTTTGAAATATCGAAGAGGTGTTACTTTACTTGACCATATCATAATTTGCATATTAACTCACAATCTTTTGTAATGTTATACATTTCCTTTTTCCTCTTAAAATGCAAATTATTACATCTGATGAGTATCAAACTGAAATTACATAGGTACCTCAGTCATATTCAGTCTCTGAGAAAAACTGACAGCTCCCTGTCGGTATTAAGCCCAAAGTCTACCGCTCTCAATCTATTAATCCAAGTCGCCTCCAACTTGCGTAGACTGTGTACTCTATCTCCACCTCTGGGATTATCATAAGCTATATCTAAGCCATGAAATTTTAGACGTGTTAATTCAGCTGATCCATGTACTGAGTTAAAGTGCACTGCCAGGGGATAGTTGGTATTACAGTTCCTAATTGCCCTTATGTGTTCTTGCACACTCTCTTTTAGAGGTCTGATAGTGCTGCCAATATAAATCTTCTTACAGGGGCATATAATACAATAAACTGTGAATTTGGTGTTACAATTCATGAAAGTTCTTATTACATGTTCTGATTGTGTATTATATTGAAAACTCTTGATTTTATCTAGAGTATATTGGCAAACATTGCAATGCCCACATTTGTAGAAGCCAACCGGTGGTGT